>VYZP01057142.1:3741-18392 GCA_013400635.1 Hypocryptadius cinnamomeus | reverse complement strand
CTAAAAACCACTTTGCAGATGGTCTGTAATAGCTTTTGTATACAAAAATAGAGATGTCTTAGGTCTGACACTTGGTAGAGAGTGGTTTGTAACTGGCTTATACTCTTTTACAACATATGTATGCAAGGGACACAGTTGTTTTTTCAGGGACAGGGAAATTCAGCAAAGTGGGAGGGTATTTTTGGCAAGCTATTTTTGCAGAAAAAATGCCAGGTGCCAGCACCTTCTCAAATGCAGAGCTATGCCCAAAAATTCGAGTGAAGTTGTGAAACACCTTTGATCATACTGTTTTGTATAAGATGGTGTTATTCTAAGTATACTTGTGTTAATACTCAGAGCTCAGTCCATTTACTGCCTTTTTTTCCCCTCTTTTTTTTCTTATCTAAGTGATTTATTACTGGTTTTTAAGGCATCTGGACCCTCTGACCCATCCATATTGGACCACTGACTCACTGTAGGGTTTACCAGTGACTAAATGTTGTTCTAAGCAGGGAGCTTGCATAAAACTTCTTCCTTAAAGTGGAAATAATTGTATCCTAGGTGCTCACACTTTGTTTTGGCAGGGAAAAAAGTGGTGGCCTCTGGAGGCAGTCCACCAAGCAGTCTTTGGGAGAGGGCATCAGCTTCTCTGGCTGAAGCAATTGGAAATTCTGCCCCATTATACAAATTCAAAGCAAAATTTTGAAGTGTTTAGGAAACTTTCACTTCCCTTTTAGCATCAAATAGAACATTTCTTTTTGGGGATGAGCACATTTAATCCTGCCATGATGGATACTTAGCCTAATGGAACAAGAGAGTGATCCAAATGTTCAGCAGCACCTTGGGCAACTGTTTTAGCAACATGCATGAAATGCTGATATGCTTGAAGATATGAAAGACAGTGATAAAGAGCACTTTTGCAGCATTAAAAATTAAAGCTTTGCTCTCTGAAATGTAAGCAGAACACTACCTAGCATTTTGCATATATCATATCCATAAGCTTTAGGATGATGTCTAGAATTCCAAGTGAATATGGTTTCTTTATTGTACAATATTAACTAGCATCTTTATCCTACAGAAATGGAAGCTGAGCATCTGATGGAAGAGCAGCTAAGAAATAAATTTGTTCGTATATGTTTTATTTTTATATAGAAAATATATACATATAAACACACAAACTGTATGTAGCAAATTTTACCCACAGTCACTCTAGGTACCAATAGACATATTTAACACTGAGACATTTCTAGGAAAAATCAGTAAATGTATGTTTTTCCCAACGTAGGCTCATTGAAATATTGAGATTAAATTACTCAAACCCCTTTTTTTCCAAGTGGTTTCTCTGCACCAAACATAGGATTTTCATCAGGGATAGGGAACTGGACTTGCTACAGAAAGCTTAACTCCATCACCCTGAATGAATGTGAGGCCAGAAGGGAACATTTTCAGTGCTCACTGTTTTTGTTTTAACATTTCACTCATCAGGTGGAGGGAGAAGGCTTTGGTGTATTACTGGAAGCTATTTATTTTATGAACTGTACCAATAACATGGCTTATATTCTACTTGGCAACTAAATTGGTTTCTAAGTTTATATTCACAGTAATGAAGTTTATCTAGTTAGGCTATAAAACTGAACTTACTAATCAAGCATGTGAGGATGGGTTTTGAAGAAGGTTTTTTTAGCTATTTTAGTAGCTAGAACACTGTTTTAGTGGTGACTTTAATACAGTCTTAAAAGCTAATCCAAAGAATTATGAAGGCTGAAGGAACAAAATCACTGCTATAGTATTTTATTAAAGCAGCTCACATTATACTGAAAGCTTGTAAACTGACCTGTTTCTGTGAAAGCCACTCTTCTGCATCTTGTTTTGATAGGCTAATAAAAAAGAAAGGACATTCTGTATACACTTGCAAGCTTCAGGACCAGGAGACTGAAATGTAAGGGGTAAGACAGTACATATTCTTTGATAGGAAACTGGTCCATATGTGGGTTCATGCATTCTTCTTACAATAAAGGGTATGCAACAAAACAAATTGTTATCTATAGGTCTTTCATCTTGAAACAGAGCAATGAAAACTCAGCTGCTGGTTATAATCTCAAAGCCCACCACTAGCTGGGAACATAACATAGTACAGGTCTCATTACCGCCTGGAATTCTTTTTAAGCTATACTGTATTTTCCTGGTGTCATTTAAAGGGGAAAGAGTGAAGAATGCTCAATTAATTGTAAAATCAAAAACACACAGAGGAAATATCTGACTGTTTTGGTATGCGTATATGAATTATCTTCATGGCTGCATAATTAATTTTAACATGAAATAGCCAGTTTTGCAATAAACCGGTTCTCCAGGATGGGCCAATTCTACTAAGACTTCATTAAAAATTTCATCCTGAGCCAGGTGGGAAGACTGAGGCCAGTCAAATCCATTGAAAGCTGTGGGATGTGATCACAGCATTTGAATCTTAAAGCAATTCAAAGCAGAAGTGACTGTGAATAAGCACTGAGGTACTTGGGTAACCCTAAGCCAAGCTGGTAAAGGGTTTCATATACTGGAATGAATTCTGCAGCACCTAGCTCCAGAAACCTTGAGCTCAGTGAATCCTGATGGGCTGCTGGCTAGGCAGGTTTGGCAGCCTGGGATGTGCACACTTTCTCAGGCCAGGCTCTCCCTCCTCTTTTCTGTTGAATTTGGCTTTCATCACAGAGTAAGGCAACTTCTAGGGTAGCTGAAGTGTGCAGCCCGCCTCTGGTCCTTCATGCACCACTGGAAAGGTGCTAAAACTCTGCAGGGTCACAGCTGACCCCAAATCACAGACACAAAGCCATGCTCTGGCTGGATCTCTGCTTGTACTCTGCAGACAGAATGTGATGGAGAATGAAGAAGGCAGATAAGTTTTAGCAGGAGGACTTCAACTGTCCTTATACCTTCTTTGTTCCAGGCAGTTACAGTGAGTTGTCTTGGAACATAGTGACGAGTCTATGGAAGACAAAACTGGTCCCTTTTTATCCAAAGAACTTTGTTCTTCCATATTTTTTTTTCAATCAGTAGAGCCTCTACTAGAAAACTTACCATGACGGAGTAGAGCTTTCTTTTCAAGTAGTGAAAGTCAACACAATGTTCTGAAATCACAGAGAATATCACATTTCTGACAACTTGATGGCATCTCCAGATGCTGAGATGAAATGATACAGAGGAGCATAGATTATCTCATAAATATCTACACTGATCCCAAATGGTCCCAAAGGAGGAAGACGTTCTATCTTATGAGGACTTCACAGTGTTGCTCTCTACTCCCTCAAGAGATGTGTCTGCCTATGAGCACTGTGTAAATAAAAAGCACCATTTACAGAAAGGATCCTTCTTTTAGCTCTGCAGCAGCTGAAACTCCTGAGTGATCTTGTTCACGTCTTAGACACCATAAAAACCTTTGTGGCACAAAGCTTTATGTTCATATAGCACCTCTAGGACAGCTTTTCAGGAGAGGCCTGTGTGTGGTTCCCTAATAAAAATAATGAGTGAATAATCATTGGCAGTATACATGCAAATTGGCTTTCCAAAGCATGGAGCCACAAGACAAAGTTTATTAATCAAGGCCACCAAAGCAATTGTGAGCAGTCCCCAGAGAATTAATCCTTCAAGAATGCATGAAATCAATCTGGCAGCCTCTGAAATACACAGTCCAATTGCTTATGTCCGTACGAATATTCACCCTCACCATGGAGGCACTGAGGAGTGCAGATTAAAAGGACTGTTTCAGGACTGAAACATTCTGCAGAAAGAAGCCAAGTAAAGACTGATAATTATTTTATCTGTGCTGAACAACATTGCAAGCAAATTGCACATAATTATGACAAAATACCATCAACAACATGACAGTCTCCTGTTGTTTTCTGGGGCATTTGGCAAACAGCACTGCCGAGTCAAATGTTTGTTCCCTTTCTGATGACTGCTGTTTGGTCTTTTTTTCTGTTGCTTTGATTCACACTCTTCCTTCAATAAAGACCTTCTATACTGTCTTGTGTACAGTGTTCACTGATTTACGCCAGAGAATTGAACTTCAGCAGCCACAGTCTCATGTTCATTCCTCACTGCAGAGACTGTTCCCTGTCAGTAGCTCTTCCTTGGAAAGGAAGCATTGGTTGGAAAGAGGAGACAAATGAGCCCAACCAGTGATAGCCCTGAGGGAATGAGGTATACATCCTGGATGAAGGACAGGCGGAGATCCCTCCTCACAGGAGCGGAAGATCAGTTTGCTGTAAGGACATGCTGGCAAACTTGTGCTATCGGACTTGGCTTTTGACACTCATGGCCTGGACTTGCTTGGGATTTTTGCACCACTGCTAAACCACGTGGCCTTTTGGGGGACTGATGGCCTGTCCCTGATTCGACCTTGCCAACATGACCCCTTTGGTTGCCTTTGGTGACAGCCAAAGCTCCTTGTAAGAAAGTGCTGGACAGTGAGATGATCTCATCTCGTTTGACTAGTCTAAACCAAATGTAGATGAACTCCAGAGGCTTTTGAAGCTTGTAAAATTTAGGCAAAACAAAGGGCTTCAGATTTTAAGTTGCTTGCTTTGCAAAGTTATCCTGCAGTAAGAAAAAGCTCAAAAAATGGGCAACACAACTGCAGATGAAATCTATAACTGACAAATGCAGTATAGTTCACAAAGAAACACAAGAATGACTAAACAGAGCTAACAGTGTTAAAGCAGCATGTTCACAATTTGCCTTGCAGGTGTAGCTCCTGCCCACAGAAAAAAAAAAAAAGCTTTAAAAATATGCAGTATATACTTAGCAACTGATCCTTGAGAAGCAAGCCAGTCCTTAATAACTTCCACATATTTGGAAATAGAGGTCCTTCAATTGAGAAAGCCATCAGAAAGCAGGGGATTAATTAAGTGCAAATTCTGTCTGGGCCTCTCCTTTTTTTGATCAGAAATTTTGTTCAGATGTGAGACCTGGTTGTGGCATTGGTTTTGGAACCCTATGCTTTTGTGTCAGCCCATCTCGAGGAGTAGAACAAAGAATCACAGCACACACTTGCTTTAGCTCTGCAGAAGTGCTGGTATGAGCAGATGTTCAGCAGGCTTCAAGTGCACTGGAGTGCAGCATTTAAGGATGTGAACTTCTGGAGAGTTGAAGGAAGAAAAGGGGAGGCAGGAGGTGGACAGGGAGCACATCCCTATTGCCTCCCTGATGGGGAGTGCATGCTGTACGGTGATGGCAGTGCGGGCATACAGACCCCTCACACACCACGCCTCTGCTTTTGAGGTCAAGCCACCGGAGATCTGAGTGGAAATAAAGGGGAGACTGAAAAACAATGCGACGCATGGAGTATTTTTCAGTGGCGAGAACAAAGGCTGCTGTTTCTCCGACAAGGCAATGAGCCCTCTAGAGGCGGCTGCAACCACAGCAACCCCTACCATGATGGTGCGCCACGGAGGAAGAGCCCAGCCTGGAGTACCACGCCTTTGCACCTTCTCCAAGCCCCGCTCCCTCTTCCACAGCCCCTCTCTCTATCCCAGCCCGCCGGGGCCCACCCCTGTCCCCTGCTAGTTACTTCCACTTTATTCAGTCGGCTGGAGAAGTCCTGGGGAAAGGAGCTGCAGCTGGGCACGGAGACAACAGCATTTAAGCCACTTCAAAAAGTTTGCAAAAGTTTGTCTGCTAACACATTATGTGTACACAATTGAGCAGTCCTCATCCTACATGGCACTTTAAAGATGTGACAGAAATTGAGGAAAACGTCTTCTCATCTACATGGTAATCCTTTCAGAGTCAAACTGGGTTCAGGACGAATCTAATCACAGTCCAGCCAGTCTCTGGTAAGAGTTGTTGAGTGCAGCAAGCACAACCACTCCTCCATGCCTACAGGAATGGCCAGGGCATTGTCTCCTCCTTAGTGCTTCCCCCTGAAGAGTGAGAAGGGAGTGAATAACAGCAGAAAACTACTGGGGAACAGTAGTGAGGGTACATGGTGGCAAGCAAGCTGCAGGGTAGCTTCAAACATAAAAGGTGATTAATTCCTTACTGCCAATGGTTTAATTGAAATCTCAGACTCCTGCATTTTCTATCCTGGAAAAGAAAGTGGATACTGTGGGAATGCAGTGATTTTATCCAGGCTGGTTTTCCAAGGGCTTCTGAAGCTGTGAAGCTGACTCATCTCTGGCTCCTCTGTGCTATGTGTGAAGCAGTAGGCGGGAGGCTCGATGTGCAGCCTCCCTGGAGCAGGGGCTGTGACTGGGGTCGTGACCGTATGCTGGTTGTGTTCTATCACTCTTGCTTAATTTTCAACGATTTGGAACTTGTCAAAAGCAGCAGTTTAGTATATAAGAGAAGTTGTTCAGGCTTTGAAAAAACCCTCCAGGCACTTCTGTACACCTGTCTTTACAAGACAGCATAAAACCTTTCTGCAATCCCCCTGAGGAATGTGTTATGTACCAGTTGTGGGCATTCAGCTTGGTCTGGAGAAGTGCCCTGCATCTTTCTTCTGCTTTCTCTTCAAAGCTCCGAGTGCTACCTATCTATCCAACTATCAAACCACAATTTCTCCAAAAGGAGAACCTTTATTTTTTTTTAATCCCTATTTCCTCAAAAAAACTTATGCTGTAAGATCAGCATTAAAGGGCTTAACACCTTAAGCCCCTCATGATGATGTCTGTGGTATTAATTGCTGGATGATCTTGCTCCAGTGGTCCGCAAGACACAACAGCAAAATGGTTTCGGTGATTTCTCTTCTGAAATATCTAAGTCTACTATTAGGATTTCCTATATCCTTACTTTTCTTTACTAGATCTTAATTAAAAAGATAATAAAATGTCATAATTTGATTAAGAGACAGTGATAATTTAAAACACACAGTTAATTTCTTTGCACCACTCTCAGGTTCATCCATCCCACTCAGGCGGAGAAAAAAAGCAAATAAAAAGCTCCAATGTTATACAGAATTACCCCTTATTATATAAGCCTTTCACAAGATATTTGTGGGATAATATGAAAAATAGTATGTATAAATCTCTTATTTACACTTTAATTTATTGTGCACATTATTTTTAAAGGTGTGATAGGTGGTTTAATTCAACTAAGAATATATGTTAGCTAGCCCTTACCTGACTGCTTTTGGAGGGAATTCAAGGGAGGTGTTCTTGATTTTTTTTTCCCTTTCCAAGTGGAGGCAAGAATTAGATGCATATATTCTCAAAAAGAATGCAAACATAGAGTTTAATTTAATCTCTTTGTTAATTTTTTTTCTTTTTGTAAACTAATAAGCCTTTTGGAATCAGCATTTTTAAGTGACTTAAGCCTACAGATTGATGCTTGGGCTGACATGTTAGCAAGGCAGGGGAGGGACAATTTATTCTTGGAAGTCTGTGACAGAATTGATGTAAAGCCTAAAAAAGATGTTTCTTTTATAAAGATGTTGGTGCTGTATAGGCAACAGTCCACACATTTCATCTGCTTGTTATGTTGTTGGTCTCTCACAAGCTCCAAACCCCCACTGCTGTAAGCAGTAGTAACAGCAATCCCTAGCCCACTTAGCATCAGTTGCCTAAACACTTGTAATGCAGCCTAGCCCTAGACTGGAAAGCAAATATCTGGCTGATTTTTTCCCCTTGACTTTGAACTCTTGGCCAACAAAAACCTTGGTTTTCTGCATGCATTTTTTGGTGAGGGGGAAAAAGTTCCAGTGTAGCCAATGCCATCTTGAAGGAACAAAAAAATTTACTTTTTACTCTTGACTTTGTCTTTCAGGCTACAGAACTCCAAAGATCAGGATGAAATTTTGTCTCAGCAATGAGTAGAAAATAATAACTTGTGCCTTGTCAAGCCATTCTCCTGTCTCCTTTGACAGCTCAGCCTTTGGTGGCTGCAGTGGGTTGGACACGTGGCTGTGTCATAAGCCTTTTGGAACAGCCCATCAGGAGGAAAGCAACACAGACTTGGAAGGGTCCCTTGTCTTCCTCTGAAAGCATCTGGGCATTTTAACCTGTCTTTGGGTACCATTTTGCAGTCAGATGAAGAGCTCTTGCCCTTCCTCTTTGTAATTAGGGAGAGATTAGGCCTGATGCCTTTCTGGTGGTTGTTTGGGATTCAGGGAAGGAACTTTGTTCTTGTCATGGCTGTCTGGTCAGTGCTGAAGTTTCGTTGTTTTTTTCCTGAATGCAGATATCAGGTAAGTAAATTTATAATTCATGTTATTACAGCTGGCTGATGCCTAGGAGAAGGGACTGGTTTCTCAGCAGGCTAGCTGAGGAAAGAGGAAGAGTTGCAGAGTCACAAAACGTTTTCCTTAAATGAGTTAAAATTTCCCATGTTTCAGCTTGTGTCTGCTGCCTCCTTACAGCATGCAGCTCCAAGAAGAGCCTTGTTCTGTATTTGCAAACAGCAGGTCTCCCCCTTACCCTCTCCCCTTTTGGCTGAATGTGCCCAGTTCTCAGCTTCTCCTCCTACAGCACGTGCTCCAGCCTCGTGGTGGCTCTCTGCTAGACTGGCTCCAGATTGTTGATGTTTTCCCTGTACTGCAGAGGCCAAAAGTGGATATAACACCTCAGCTGTGGTCTCTCAATTGCAGAGGACAAGGAAATAATCATGTCATCATTCTTGCTAATGCAGCCTGCCATGCAGTTGGCCTTCCTTGCTGCAAAGATGCATTGCTGGTTTGTGTTCAACTCGATGTTCACCAGGACCTCCAGGTCTTACCTGCAAAACTGCTTTCCTGTCAGAGCTCAGCCTGTCCTGTGCATGGGGTTATTTCTCAGCAGGGCAGGGCTTGGTGCTTCCCTGGGTTGAACTTCATGAGGTTCACCTTGGCCCATTTCTCTAGCCTGATCTCCAGCATATTGACTGCCCTCCTCTTTTGACATTGCCTGAAAACCTGCAGAGAGAACACTCATTCCCCTTATCCAGCTCCTTATACAGACACTGCGCAATAATGGCACTGGTAGGGACCTCTGAGGTACTCTACAAGGAAGTGGCTGCCATTTGCACTTCAGACCCGTAATCACCACCCTTGGAGCCTGAGGGTTCAGAATATTTTCCACCCAGCTTCCTGTCCCCTCATTCAGTCCACCTCTCACCAATTTCCTTACAAATTTGATTTCTAGAAGAAGGTGTGGACTAAGTTAGGACTTAAAATAACCCTTTGGGTTCATACAGAACATTTCTATTGGCTTGAGCAATAAATAAATAAATTGTGGTGCCAACTTATGCCAAAATCTTATTTTGTGGACTGTAAAATTGCCATTTCCCACAGAGATCTGCCAAATAACCCATGGGAAAAAAAATATGGGGAAATAGAAAAGGCTGGCTGTTGAAAGAAGACTTACATAACTCCTATGTCAGACTGAGGCTCGACCTAGTAATTTTAAAAACATTAGATTCATTGAAAGGATAATGAATCCATGAGCTAATCTCTGGATGTCAAGCTATCACTATTATTTGATATACACCTGCCAAATGTGTATAAGCAAGTTGTTATTGTCTTTAGTTACTGTTTGTGGAATATTCCCTGCCGCGTATGTGCATTACTTTTTAATTTTTGGAAATGACATCTTGTTCTTTCAATGTGGTTTGTAATAATTAGTTTAATTGTTCCTTTTCTAAGAATACCTGCTGTAATTATCTCTCCCTGGTAAGGTGGAGGAAAGGATGACCACAGAAATCAAGAGATATTAAGGAAAGATATAAACATTAAAAATTACAAAACCATAAAGAACAGTTCCTCATAACTAATTTCTTCCAGAATATTTCCAAATTATTTTTAGCTCCCTTGGGTGTTACTCTTTTTGATGTCACTGTGTTATATATAAAATCAACACTTTCAGAAAAGGGACCTGTGAATTTAGATGGCATTATTTCAGGTGTTGAAACTGAATCATTTTGCTGGAAGCTGGATTTGAAAGGGTGATGATCATTATCACTCTCTAGCAACTATTTGCACTCCCAGATTGCATGGACATTTTGAAAATAGTGGTTACAGATCCCTTGTGGTTCATGGAGTCCAAACTACCAAGGTCATAAATGGAGCTGTTACCCTTTCTCCGCACATTAAACACCTACAGTGGTGTTGGGCATGTTCAGTAAATACACATCTGACTTTCACTCTTTGGCTGAAGTATTTCCAGACACTGAAGGACCCAGGCTCTGAATTTCAGAGATCATTGAATGGAAATCAGAAGCTGTCCTTTTTGTACTTGGGCTCATGGGCTATGAATAGAATAAACAGTTCCAGGTCCCCTAAGGCTTACTGTGCCCTGCAAGGGCCACATGGTGGAAGTCTCCAAGCTGCTCAGCCTGTGAAGACCAGTGTGATGCACTGCATCTCCCAGGTCAGGCTGGATGAGGCTCTGAGCAACCTGATCCGGTGAAAAGTGTTGCTGCTCACAGCAGACACGTGGAACAAGATGATCTTTAAGGTTCCTTCCAACCCAAAGCGTTGTATGATCTCTGCTTGCCCACCTGCATCTTCAGACAGAGGGCATCTGTTGCCCAGTGAAGACACAGCTGAAAAAAAATTGAATTGTTAAATCTGGAGCAGGCGAAAAACATATGAAGAACTGGAAATGCACTAAAACCCAAACGTAAAAAGGGAAGGAAAATTAGTTCAGTCATGGGGTTTCAAATTTCAGAGCCATCATCTCTACCTCACCAGCAGTGGATGGGTGAATTCCCCCCAAACTAGATGCAGAGCTATGTGCTAATTTTCTACAGCACAAAAGATAGGTCAATAGCAGACCCAGAACCTAAATATAGATGCTTCTACACTTAGTTACTATGTAATGCAGCTTGTGATGGTTGCCAGAGAAACCCATTTATGCTCTTGAATAAGGTTGTGCTCTCCCTGCTTTATCCTCTCCCACATAATGAACATTTTAAAGTGGTTTAGTACAGAATTCAACTATGGTGAATGCACTGCATACAGAGGCAGTAAGTGTTTAGATGTCAGCTGTGTATGTGTATTTTTCTATTTTGGGACACAGTGACACGCTCAAGGTATCTCTCTATAGTACTGGAGAACAGCAGTATTCCTAGCTTGGCCTGAGTTCTTCCGTCTCAGATCTGGGGGTGGGTGAAGAGAGGCACTTTCACAAGACACTCAGCAAAACTTTTGCCCATCTCTTAGTTTCAGCAAGGACTAAACTTTTTAACAGCTATGAGGTGTTGGATTCCTTCATGACTGCAAATCTTTTCATAGGGTTCTTCCCTATGACTGCAAATCTTTTTGGGGTCTTCCCTGTCAAGGACTAAAGCAGACAAGTTAGTGATCCACATGAACTGAGAGCACCACCTATGGCCTTGGACTGTCCCTCCTTCCAAGAGGTCAACCTGAACAGGTTGAAAGCCAGACAGCAATGTCTGTATTAAACAGTGGCACCTATGCATATACATATAAAATATACAGTAAAACTGCCAAGGGCATGAGGGAAGAAATGGGCTAGTACTAGCCTATGGATGGACAGGGCCTCTGCAGCCTGAGAGGCATGTGACTTTGGTAGAGATAACTTTAGGACTAAAAATATCATGAGCCTTGAGAGTAGTCATACAGGGGTTGAATAACTTTTGAGTCTCCTCGTGTAAGAAGTAGAACCATGAATAATTCTGTTTTCCTGGTCTCAGCTAGGTCTCCTCCTCTGTACCATATCTTGTCCAAAGGAACGTAACATCAGTCAACTGAATCTTCATAATCTTTTTCTGATTATTGATTTTCTTGATTTCTGCAAAGGTTGTGCTTCACCTGTGCAGTTATTTGGCCACAGGACCCAATCTCCTCTACCACATAGCCTTGTCTGCAAAGGATGGATTTTCATGTCAGGTTGTGAACCAAGTAATGTCTGTTACTCATGATCAAGACGAAGAGCAAAAATGCATTCCTCTGACACTTGCTCTTTGGGAAGTCCTTTAATTAGCTCTGTGCACTTTTATGAGGCTGAGGGCCTTAGAGACTTTTTTTAAAAAAGCATGCTGAATATTTCCCTTGGGATTTCCCCCTTATCTCTGGAAGGAGCTCAGTCTTATTACTTATCGATTAATCAGGGCATTAGTTTTGTGACAAAGGTTTCAGCAAAGCACTGAGCAGGAAAGGAATTACACTGAAAAGCAACAAGACTGAAAATATGACCACAAAAAATAAAAATTATTGATCTCCAGAAATATTTGCCCTAGCTGTGGAATAGCAGAGCCATGGAAAAAATGATGTGGCTTCAGCTCACCACTGAAGTTTCTCTTTGACAAGATGGGAAAAGTAAGTCAGAGGGACGAGTGATGGTGAACCACTGAGAGCACTAGGGTAAAAAAAAAATTAAAATTTGGAAATATCCTGAAGCCAAACAAAGATTGCAAAGCCCCCTAGATGATTTGCATGCTGTGCTTAGTAACCACTCACTGCTAGGCAGAAGATCAATAGTACAGTGACAATTAGATATTAAGTAGAAGGGAAATGGCATGGATACACCTTGTCCAGATTGCTAGAAATATACGCATGAGGAATGGAGGTGTGGAGGTGGAAATAATATTTTCAGTGCTTGATACTAGGATTTTCTCCCCCCAGTAAAATTTGCCTTATTTCTTCTGAAAGATGTCTTCAAGGATTTTTAAAATAGCCTCAGACATTTCCCTTGCTGCTGGTCTAATGCTTCCTAATTTCTTTTTCCTTGCTTAGGATCTCCTCATGACTCCTCTTATTAGTTAAATATATAAAAGCCAACCTTTGGTTTTCACATATTTTATTTCTCACAGGACTCATATTTTAAAACTTGCTGACACACTGCCAATCTGGGTGCTCATTTCGTAATCTTTCCTGCCTGAAATGCCTAAGACAGTATTTTTTTTTTTAATTCTTCCTTCACACGATAACTTCTGCAATAAGACCCTGATACTTTGTTAGAGTTGCTAGGCACTGCTGTAGCACCAGTAATTATAATAAAGAACAACACATAATCCCAGAACAGTTTCAAAGTCCTCACCTCAGCAAAACACACACAGATATGCAGAAATATGTGAAGAGGTTTATCCCTACCCAGTGCAGTTCCCTTGCTTAGGAAAATCATGCATTCAGCCTCCTCGATTACCTTGGCTTTTATTGTCCAATTTCTTTCTTCAGGGTTTCAGAAGTCAGAGGTTAAGAGTACTTTTCTCATAACTTTCTGGCTCTCATCTTTATGTGTTGTTCTCTTCCAATTTACAAAAGGTTTCCACATGCCTGCTGCTCTGCCTACGTACTTGGGAAACATAGCAGGGAGAGAGAGGCTGCTAAAGCACAAGATCCATTAGCAATTGTTTCCCCTGCAAGGGCACGAGAAAATGTGATTCTCTACACGATGTTGATTACAGATTCCCAGGCCTGCCTTTGGCAAAGAGAAAAGAAATTGTATGACTCTCAGCTTTGCAGCCGTAGTTTTTCTTGCTATCGCTGCAAGTGGATTTAACTACTGCCATGTTTTAGACAAATCTTTCAGCAAGTGCCAGCAAAAGGTATTGTTTGCAACAGGGGCTCTAATTCTGTTTCACAATGATGTGAAATTAAAGGGGAGCATGTCTTAGCCTGGGAAGCCTCTATGAGCAATACCCATAGCTTTACCCTATACTCCAGGCAAGGAGTTCTGAGGTTTTGGGTCAGACAATATATGACTGTGGCATGACAGAGGGGTTATGGTCCTCTAGAAAATAAATGGGGCACTTGTCCTGTGCCAGTTAAATAACAAGCCCACATTTCTTTCCCTGTGTGTCAGCACAACCCCATTGACCGTGTTTCATGGACAGGGTTGGAGTACACCTGTATGATCAGCTGGGATCAGTCCAGAGTTGCTGGTGCTGGAACTGCAGGGGATGTTGCAAGGACTCTGTCTAATGCCCAGGGAGCCACAGGTCACATGCAGTGAGCCATGCACCCCCAGAACAGGAACAGCTCACCTTTCCCTGTCCTGTGCCGAGGCAGAGTGGCCACAGGGTCCTTGGTGTGGGATGTGCTAGATGCAGCTGCAGGTTTTATGCCCACAAGATGTGGGTGCATGCTTGTGATAGCATGAAGGGCTGGGAAATGCAACCCCTCTGCCATCAGGGTGATTACTTCAAGTTATTCTTCAAACCTTAATAACTGAAGTGGGGGAAATAAGAGAAAGAGAAAAAGGTAATAGACTTCGTCACAACATGTCCCTGCAACTCTAGGGGTTCAAACAATAGATGAGACAGAAGAAAGAAAATGTAATGCCAATCACTGTTTTCAATATCCTCCCACGTAGCAACTGCTTCTATTGAGCCTTTCTATTGTGAAAGCCCTTCTTTCACTGCAAACAGAGTGGGAGCTCACAGGGAGCCTTGGCTCCCAGTGGAGAAAAATACTGTGCTTTGGTCAATAACAGTGAAACTTGTTTATACCTTGAATTTGCTGGAGTGCTGCGCTGATCGGGGCCTTGGTCCTGCAGAGAGTGAGCTCTGCAGCTTGGATCCTTGCCATAAGAGAGACCCCATTCTTCCTCTGAACTTAACCAGCAGGTCCTTACCAGCCCTTCAGTCTTATTGCCTGCAGGGCTGGAGCTCTCAGAGCAGACAGGCTGGTTGAGAAAAAGTGGCCACAGACCATGAGGGCCAAACACTCATCCCTGTCACCTCTCACAACAGGGTGAGATCCTGACTGGCTGGTTGCAGCTGCCTTGTAATTTCTAAGTGACATC
>VYZP01057141.1:74386-93957 GCA_013400635.1 Hypocryptadius cinnamomeus | reverse complement strand
ACAAGAGAAACCATAAAAAAAAAAAAAAACAAAAACTGGGATAAAAGTTTTAAGACAATGAAATATCACAAATTCTAATTAAGTTACAAGCAACACATTTTACACTAAAATCCTAAATTACTTTTGAAACTCTTCAAACTTGCCATATATTAGAAGTAATATTGACTATTCAGTAGCAATTATTGTTTTAGTAAAAGAAAATACAAAACAATTTCAAGGGAAAAAAGCCATTAAAAATGGCAGACATGAAGTGATGAATTTGATTAATTAATTCTATATTAACAGCAATGCTCATACCTGAGGCAATCTCCCTTGAACCAAAAGGCATTATTTTTCTTATAGGACATCCATTCCCCTAAAAACAAAGACAGAGGGAGGAAAAAAAGTTAATTGTATACTTTTAAAAACCAGTGTTGAACCTAGCACAGACTTAGTTCCACACACCCCCAGAAACATGTTAATGGACTTTATTTCAAGACAAATTTTAAACACAGCTGCAAAGATCTCTCCAGACACCAAATTCTATATTTTTTCCTTCAGATTAAAAGTGACCTGTAATTAAATACTACATTTGTAATAGGACCACTCCCATCTCTATCTAAATACTGTGGCTTAAATACATAAATCTGAACTGCTCTTAACTGCAACTTCTAAATAGCAGAAATTTGCCAGTCTGTTCCCTAAGCTACATTGTAAGAAAACACAAGATAAGGCATTTAAGATAAAGGCATCTTTTGCTACAAAATACAATTTCAAGTTACAATTTCTATTGCATTTCCACACTTGCATCTAGCCCAGAATATCTCCCCTGCTTTTAAAACAGGATTTTTCACTGACTGTAAAATCATTAAGAACCAGTTTACCAAAGCATGACTTAAAACTTACAAAGGAATAGCAAAAGAACATAAACTCATGTTACATTTGAAAAAGGCAGCCCCAAGAATCTGATCTTACTGTGTAAAATTTTTAAAATCTAAAAATTTAAAAATTCATATGCACAATGGGTCAGTGATTTCCACCTTTAATAACTCTTTTATAAACACCTGATACAAAACATTTGTTCCTTAGAATGGTTTTACAGGATGTGGCTTAGATTGTTTAAATTTCTGCTTCTCCCATTCCCTTTCTCTGCAGAGAGCTTCCAGTGACAACCTAAATGCAGAATCAGTAGGAGAGCAGGAGAGTGGGGAAATCTGGCTTGAGCACAGAGATGTGGTGCTCACAGTGCCATTTTTCCAGCCCAGGCTTTTCAGATATCAGCTTTTGCAGGTGAAACCCATTTGTCAGAGTCTGAGCTGGAGTCTGTGGGATCCATGCAGTCAATCTTCTCTGCCCAACTATTTCCATAAGACAATGGTGCTCTCCTTAAACCCAGGCACTTCTCATTTCTTCCCTGTTCTGGCTAGGCAGTCTTTTCCTTCTTGGTCAAGGAATGCACCTGAGAGCCTCCAGCAACAAGGAGTTTCTGAATCACAACTTTTGGCTACAATGAGCCCAGGGTCCTGCACACTCTGCCATTCTCTGACGTGTTTGCACTGTCCTTTTCCTCAATTCTTTTCCAAAAGACACCTACCACAGGACTCATTTGGTGCTTGGTCTGGCATCTTTTTCTTCTGACCTTCTTTGGAGAAGATGAATTCCTTTCAAAACCTTCAGTGCATAAGACTGACAGTCCCATTCCTTCATCTTTTACATTTCCTTTGTCTGGTGAGGACAGCACAGTTCTGTCTTTATGGACATGGTGTAGGAGAGAAAAGACCAATTATTCACAAAAACTACATTGGAAAAAAAACCCTAAAAACAAAACAACAAACCTTATTATAGTGTATTACTTGATATTTTCTCTCTCTCTCCCATGTAATCCAAAATTAATTAACTTAATCATCCAGTTTTGCTACTGCCATGCAAAGAATCACATGACCTATGATGCAGCTTCAGTTGTTATAAACAATCTGGCTTAAGCATGAGACAGAACTTGAAATAATAATTGCATCACTATTTAAAGAAATTAATTTAAACAGGAAATTGATATTTTCAGTTACATTATTAGAAAAAAATTAAATGTGCTCGTTTTGACATATTTGGTAAGCAATACTCATTATGTTGCTGCTCCACTGTGGAATGAGATTGGATTAGCATTCTGCATGCTTACATAATTAAAATTCATATAAATGTCTTCCACTTAGAAAAAAACATATTTACCTTGACTTAAAACTGGCTTGAAGAACTCCGTAATCAACTGGTTTCTGAAGAGAAAACATAACTTATCTTTATAAAAGAACAATAATTAAATGCCCATTCAGCGAATGTTAAATAATTAAAATACTGTAAATTATTTCTACAGATTTTCTTTAATGCCAGCAGCTCTTATTTCTGATAAGTCAGAAAAAGCATCATCATCTTCTTCACCTTCTAGCCTTCACTCTGCTTGGCTAATGAAGTTAAACCTGTCAGTTTCCTCACTCAAACTGTTTTCTTTATAATCCTGGCAAATCTTAACCACCCTTCCACCTTAAACTGAACTGTCCTGAATGGGCCTGACCTCACCTGCACCCAGCACTCTAGGTGAGCCCTCACCAGCACATTTTGTGATGACATTATGTCATTTAACAACCTCCCCATGTCCACCATCACTCTGAGCTGCTAACCCAAGTCAGCATCTCACCCAGCTGCCAACAGGGAGAGCAGCCTACAGCCACCTACAAGGTAATGACCACCTTTAAATCAGAGGTTTGCTCTCTGGCAAGAACAAGTGGGGCACGAGAACACCAGGGCGTTCTCCACTGAAAATATCGCTTGTAAAAACGGGCGGATTGGCTGAACAAGGTGCACTTTGAACAACAAAATACATCAGAATCTGTGAACTTGGTATCTTCATCTTCCTCCACACAGCTGCTAATGACTTTAAGGCTATACTGAGTGCCTGCTTTAGAAGTGTCCGAAGTTCAAACAGAGCATTGATGTGAGAACAATTGGTCACGTTGTTGCAAGAACAGCAGAGGTTGGTCCCAAGTTTTGTTGTCTTTCTGCACCTTCCAAGGCAATGTTACATTGTTATTGCCTGACTAACAGTGATAACCAAGGCAAAACCTACTTACTCCAGAAACTAAGCTAACATAATAAAGTACCCATACGTGACTGTGTCCCCAAAGATCCAGCAACCATTTTTGAAGTTTAGGCCAGAAGAACCCACTGCTCACTGGTACAAAATGAAATGAATTTGGATCTAATTTTGAATCTTTCTTTAAGCTTGTAACCCTCACTTTTTCATTTTCTGACACAGCTTTTGCACTGTTAGCACCTACAGAAATACAAAAAGCTGTTTATAATGCACTGATACTTCTTAAATCAGGACACTGGAAAGCACTGATATTTGAAGATACTGTAACTCAGTGAAAAGTAATCTGTAATCAGAATCTGTGAGTGCACAAAACTGGGTTTGGCTTACCAAAGACAGCAGAGAAACTACTTGTCAGAGACTGGCTGCCTCCAGCTTGTCCCAGCTCAGTTTGACATAGGACAAAATATGTGTGTTCCTCCCACATGCTACAGCATGTTAAATTTTGGACACCAGGCTCTCAACTCTACTGGCACAAATCATTACCTGGTGGTAGCTTAAACTGGTGTCCCAAAAAAGGGACCACAAACAGAAATCCCTGGGCAATTTAAACTTCCCACCAGTCCAGACCAATAGTGATTTTAGGGTCTGGGGTCTTGTCAGTCTTCATTGGTTCACTGTTTTGCTACCCAGTGGTGCTCTGTGGTCATACTCACATCCTCTTAGGCTGTTTCAGGGGGAGTTTCAGTTGGTTCTGTGGTCCATGTTGTAAATATGTTTGTTACTGTTCATGTACCATTATTTATGGGCTGTCCACTCCAGCTATTAATTTTAAAGTAATATTTAAGCCATTAACATTGTCTAGTCTAACAACTGTTAATGTTCAGGTTGTTAGCCCCAGGTTTTGCTATAATCCATCTTTGACTTACTCAAAAGAGCCTCGTAGTTCAAGTAAAGTTCAACTTGCAGCCTAACAACTCTTGTTACTTATATCACTCAGCTACTTTCAAATAAGAGAAAAATTTCAGCACACAGGATCCCTGTATTTCAGTTAGCAGAAGAACCAAATACTTAAATGCAGGTTTATTCACTGTTATTGCTGCTGACAGATTTGTTTGTCTGCCCTAGACCTCCTTGCACTCCACACTGGCCTCACCTGCTCACAGCAAAGCCCTCTCCACCTCGCATTCCTCAGGACACACCCAGTGCTTGCTTGGGCTGCTCTCAAGCTGCGAAACCATCCGGTGCCCAGAGCTTTCCACACTGCCTATCCTTCCAAACCCTTCCTATTTTCCTAACTAAGTGACTGTACTTCTTTCTTCCCCATTAAAGCCCCATCTGCACATGAAGCACTGCTGGCAGGCCATATCTCATCTCCAGTCACCACCCAGATTGCTCTGTGCACCTAAATCTTGAAGACAAACTGTGAAGGACAGAAATGTTAAAGGTCATTTTACTCCAACAAGCAATATTGCTGAGGTCCAGGTTTGCACCCCCCCAACAGAAGGGGAGAAGGAGAGGGTTTTTGTATGTGGTGTTGAAACCTCTGATGTGCCTGAGATGGAGAGGGTGTACACCCACCACCAGAGGATGACCACGACAAAACCAGCTGGGGCTTGAGCCAGGTAAGGGACAAGGACGATAAGGGACAGATGCTGTGGAGGTGGGAAAATGCTTTTTATCACACCAATGTCCTCCCTTACACAACTGGCTCAGGTGTAAAACAACACCCCCTCCCCATCCAGGGGGAGGTATTGGCATATTCACACTTAGACTGAAGGTATTTATCCCATCTGATAAAGCATAATGTGAGAAACACCGGTCTAAGATGGGCTCATAAACCATCAAAGACTCCCCCAAAGTGCCCCCAGACTCATTCCTGGGGCCTTGCAACAGACAGTGCTAAATTCACCCTCTCCAAGGGAGGTACCTGGGCATTCCCACCTGAACATCCATTAACCCACTGAACTCCACATTTTGGGGGCTTCCCACATCCCTGACTGATCAAGACTGCAAGTACCACTTTGACCAGCAGACATCGGAATTGCAACAATCCAGTCTCATCACTGGATCCACGATGGTGATATCTCTGCAATCCACTCCCAGCCTTGCTTTTTCTTTCTTTCCCTTATATATTTCCTTAAGTGGTATTTTTATACTTTTATATTGTCATATTACTAGAGAAAATGGCTACATACCTCATCTGAATTGCAACCAAATTATCCTAAAATAAAACGTATGTGTGCATATATATAAACACCAGGTATTCAGTGTTCTTTCTCTCGAACCTACCCCAAGGGACCGATTAACCTCAGTTACTCTGGCCTTTGGGGGCAGCTTGTAACAAAACCAAAACCCAAGGCCTTCTGCCATCTCTGTCCTTGTTTCCACAGCCACTGATTCCAAATGACTGCTTATATCCTTCCCATATTGCTCTTTTTGCTGTCTTTTATTATAAATCCAAGAGCTTTGTAACAAAATTTCTGTTTATTCCACAATTATACAAAACAACAGGGAATGAAGGCACTTCCCTTCTCCCTCAAGTTTAACGTGAATGAAGAGATGGTGACTGATTTGTCTTAGGTGGCTTGTTTGGAAGTGCTAATCCACCAACACTGCCTCCTTTGCATTTTTAATTCTGCTTTTTGGAGTGCAAGGGCTAGGAACTGTCCAGCCAAAGTTTGTATTGCATCTCAGACAAGGAAGTGAACTAGAAACTTCAGACAAAAGCAAAGGGTGGGGAAAAGAAAAAAAAGAAAGTATTAAATACACTACAAGGAAGAACGCGAAAAAGAACTGGGCAGTCCAACTTGCCTTTCACATACATGTGAAAGTACAAAGAGAAATGTGATTTTTTATGTGAATGGGGCCATAACTGTTCACAGGAGAATCCCCACCCTTTAGTAGAAGGTTACTGTGTTTCACTCTTTTGCTAACATGAAATTCACAGTTGTTTAATGTATCTTTCTGAACCACTACACAGCTCTGGTCAACACCTTTCAGCAATATATATAAATTCAGCAAGACCTTTTATCCCAAATAAAAATTATCACACCATGTTTTGTGAAATCTCAGCTTGACTGAGACACCAAGGAGACCACTAAAAATCCAAAAGAAAATACAAAACCCATAAGTACATTATATGACCCAACAAAAGAAAAAAGCTGCACAGCCAGGAGATGAACCTAACAGACCTTTCAAAACTAAGGACACAGCCTCCACGGAAGAGGGAAGGAGGAAATACTTTCACTTGTCTTAAAAAACAACCCCCTGAGAATTTGGTAAAAGCTGTTACTGTTTACAGTGACATTCATGGTTATCTCTGGCTAGATAAAAACTATCCTTTTAAAAGCTCTATTGGAAACACTAGCAATAGCTCCGAGATAGCAAATTCCCATAACACAGGAATAAATTACAAAAAGCTACTACATCTTTGATAACATAGAGCATCTTGAAAAGCTCTGTAAAAAGAACAAAAATAAAATCACGACAAAACCAGCCAAAACAGAAACTCACATAGAAAAACTCTATGTTTTCTTTTAGACAACTGCAACAAAACCGAAACTGCAGTTTCATTTCACTTTCCTGGGCAAAAAGTAAGATTGCAAAAGTGAACTTTTACACTGTCCCCTTCATTTAAATGACAGTGCCATCAACAGAGGATCTGAACAAAGTAAGGCGCTACTAGCGGCATAAGAAAATTATGACTTGTCTCATTCTGCAAGAAACAACACAGCAGCCCCTGAAAAACCTCAAATCTTTGGCAGAATTTGAATTTCTAGTTAGCAGACAAGTAGGTCCAGTCTATAAACACCGTCACCGACAGCCCGTGTTTTCCCGGGCAGCGTCCCCCAGCACCGTTAGGCGCAGGTCCGGCCGGAGCAGGGTCGGGAGCTGAACCGACACCCGCAGCTCTCGGTTGGAGCCGAACCGCTGAAGCCGCCCGGATCTGCAGGTGGGCCGGGTAACGCCAGGGCAGGAGCGGGCCGGGCACACGTGGGACGGCCCCGGGATTCCCAAGGATGTGCTGGAAGTGCCAGCCAGAACTTAGCCGGACACTCCCTTCAGACTCTTGGACGCTGCCAGACCCCTTGGCCAACGAACACGGGCACCACGTGCCGGTTGCGATGAGGAGGCCCCGGCCGGGCCCCTCGGCGGCTGGAACAGCGGGGCGGGCTCCCGGTGATGCTCGCGGGGAGGTCCCGGTAACCCCCGCCGAGCCGAGCCCTGCCGCCCGCCCTGGGCAGCGCGGCGCACGCCGGCAGCCGGGGCGTCCCGCTAGGCGGGCTCGGTGCCCGGCGACGACCGCGACCGCTCCTCTGCCGCGCCCCGCCCGTACCTGCAGTCCTGGGCCGCCTCTCTGCCCGCGGCCGCCGGCGTAACATGGCGGCGGGACATGGCGAAGGGAGGGCCCGGAGACGGCAGTCCCTCGCCGAGCGGTCGGGTCATGGCACGGGCGGCACAGCGGAGCCCGAGCGGTGGAGGGGAGCGGCCGCCCCCGGCAGCATCGCCGGGACCGCGGCTCGAACGCCCCACACGGCCGGAACGCCCAGCGCGGCCGCAGGTCACGGGCGGGAGCTAACGGGCTCCGCTCTTCCTTTTTCCAATTAGCTCAGACGCTGATTGGCTGAGCGCCCGCAGCAGCTGCGTCTCCCATTGGTTTCTTTCCGCCGTGGGCGGGACGGGCAGCCGGATCGTAGCTGTGATTGGCTGCTGGGGAGCGCAAGGCGGGAGCGCCGTTCCGCGTCCCAGGGAGGAAGGGTTGTTTGGCGCTTTGGTCTCGTGCCGGTCCCCAGCCCGCGCTGCCGCTCTCTGATTGGTGCGCTCCCGCCGCTCCCGGGGCGCTCCCGGTGTTCCCCCGGTGGTCCCCGTGTCCCCTCAGTGTCCCCTCAGTGTTCTCTCGGTGTCCCGGGCGGGGGCAGTCCGGGTGTTTCGTCCACGACCAGAAGCGTCCTGCGAGGAAAGCGCCACGGACCGCCACCGGGCTGCAGGCCGTGCGGCTTGCACTGCGTCTAAAAGGAGATCCAGGCTGTGCATCCTTCCCAGAGCTGCGAGACAAGGTGGGGAGGCTGAAAAGGTGGAATGGGAGTAACTTTTTCAAAATCACCACTAAACCCTGTGCCTTCCCGTCCTCAGCCTGCTGTGCAAGATTCCCTATGTGTCTGGACTTCTCCCAGAAAAGGCATCCCGAATGGAATCCTGTGTCCTGCACCACCACCTGGCAAACATTTTGGACAAAATCTTGGACTAGGCAACTGAAGAAGCAGACCTGCCAGCTTAGAGTGCCAGTACTGGTAGCTGTAATATTCTGTGTAAATTCACATATTTAGTCTGTAAAAACTAGCAGTATCAGAAAGTTGCTTTAGCAGTTCAAAGCAGGCACTGCACAGATAGGAGATATTCCTTATACGTATGTATTGGGGTTTTTGTTGGAGGTTTTGTTTAGCACTTTGCCTAAGAGTGGAGATGTCCAAAGCTACTGTTTTCCTGATGTTTTTCTTGGATTCAGAAACACCAGGAGACAGCTGACTCAAATGAAAAGGAGTGACCCACCCCACATCTCTTCTCACACAATACCTTAGGCTGGCCTAGGGAAAGGCTGCAAAGCAGAAGTAACAGTAACACAGAAATGGAAGCACAGGACAAAATAAGGAAATGTTGTTTGAACACCCAAATATCTGAGTCTGCCCTGTGCTATGCACCCCACCCCCTTTCATCATGCCCATCCCTCAGTCTCTGTTTTTCAAAAGCTTTCAGCCATGTAACTTCTGATCTCTCAAACTCAGCCTCAAAAGCGTAAAACACTGGCTGCCATCACAACATGCACCTTGCTTCTTCCTTGCTTGAGCCCCTCCTACACAAATCCTGCCCCCAGCTGCAAGCTCTCTGCCCCAGGGACCACCTGTGACTATTATGTTTTCTGCAGTGGATCCCACTGTTTGACAACATGCTTCTAGATCCACCATGCACAACACTACAATAAATCCATGTTTATGCTGGGTGTAACTTCCTTGAGCAACAAATGAAGAACAGTTTGACTTGCTGTCATATAGATTTGTTTGAAAAGACAGTAGTCTTGAATGACAGTAATCTTGAATATGAAGCACCATTAATAAAGTGTTAAAGTTTCATGCCCAGTGTTATCCAGGAATTCCAGAAATATTTTTGTAACACATTGAAGGAGCAGATGAAATTGAAGTCCTATAAGCATTTGCTTTGTCATTCAAGTTTAATACTTTAACCATGGAAAATGGCAATAGACATAGAAGCATTTCTACAATTAAGTCACCTGGAGTCATAAAGAGTTTCTAAAAGACAACCAAGGAGCTGGATACAGAGCAGCTCCAACAAAACATCCAATTCCAGCGCTGGTGATGGCACGGTGAAGCTGTTTATCATGGGAAGTAAGGATGGAGTTCTGAAGCGGCAGAGGATTGTGAAACTCTCCTGTAACTGTGAGTACAAGAATAAAAGCAAACACAAGCAGTGAGGCTGCAAAAGGAAGATTTTGCTAGGGAAGCACAGGGAGTGGCAGGTAAGACTGGTATTGTCCTAAGTTACCCCCTTGAAGTTAAGTTTTTCCCTGATACAGGACCCAGTCTGTGTGGAAACAGATTAACCAATATTTATTAGCATATCTTTTATTAAATTGTTGTAGTCAACTTGCTAATAGCAGATCATTATCCAGACAGTAAATTCAGTTATTCTATCAAGAGTCACACACATGCCATCACTCATCATTACCCAGGTGGGAAGGAAAAGCTGATCACAATGGTTTTCTCAGATACACACTGATGTGCCACTGGCTTCAGGGTCAATGCTCAGAAAGAGAAAGGAAATATTTAAAGATTTTCATTGTTTTTCCTGGGAGAACACAGATACTGAAAAAAGTTGTGGAGCTGATGGAAGGGATAAAGCCCAGTCTCCTGTGGAAGTGCTCTGATATAGGCAGCCATTATTCTTTGTGCTGCACATGTAAAGGGGACTGCTGAGCACGATGCAGGCTGGGGGGTTTTAAGTAGAAAAACACCTATTTTGAAACCAGAGTAATAATGTTTTCTTTAGACTTAGGTTGGTTTCCTCTGACTGAATCATACACCTGAGCACAAAGCCAGAAGCATGGCAGCACCTCACATGAACATGTCTGAGCCAAGCCTGTGTAAACTCATCAGGGTGATGTACTCTTCCAGGCACTTCCACACTCAGCTTCCTGCCTGGGGTTGCCTCAGCTGCTCTTTGTTCTCTTCATCACCAATCTGCTGTGTGGTTTCGGCACAGCCACAAATTACAGCAGAGTTCAGATACGGACATTTATTTCTTGGCATTCCTGGTTTCATTTCCATCCATCTTTCTGGAGAAAAGATTCCCTTTCTCACTAATTCCCAGAAGTTATCAGATCAGACACTGCCTGCTGTGCATTGCAGGAACCAATTTACACCTCCTTTACCAAGCAGACACTGATACCTTGACACGAAGCTCATGGAGCAAAAGACTAAACTTGGCTTTAGGTAAACATCTGGAGAGAATATTTATGGTACCACTTTCAATTGCAATAACAGTTTAATCAGTGGAGAGGGTTTGTATCTCAAGGTTGTAAAGTATTTGTGTTTTTCAGAGCCTGCTTCACCCAGGGAATTGAAATGTGGAACTCAACTAGCACACCAGTTCCTTTTTTTTGATTGGACAAAAAGCTGGCAGCACTGCACTGATATGTCAAGGGGACACAGTGTGTAGAAAATATCTGTCTTTACATAATAATTCTACTACATTAATATACACTTACTAATCAGTACATAGTTTGTTCACTTTAACTAACACTAATGATCCTCCTGACACACGTACCCATTCCCACAATCATTTTCATGGAAAACTTCAAATCAGTCTATGTCAGTTAAATTCCATCTATTCCATTCCCTACCTTTATTTATTCAAGTATTTCAAGGCTGTGAGTTCCAGGTCTCTCAATATTTAACGTTTCATTGGCAATAGCCATGTAACCACACACACAAAATTCCTTTGTCATGACTACAAGGAAAAGTCTGGTTTATAGCTTAAGCAAATTAAAAATGGAATTGGCCTTTACCTGTGGCTTCTTCAGCAGACATCCATGATGTTAACATTCACCAAAGCTAATTCCTGTCCTTGATGCTCACTTTCCATGGAGGCTGTCTCTGGGTAAACTCCCTCTTAATCGCTGATTGTTTCTGTAAAGATTAATCGTTCTTGACACAAAGGTCAAACACAAAAAGAAAATATGAGAGACAATCCACTGCTAGCAGGCAATGAAAAGGGCTTTCCTTCAGCAACTTATCACTGTTTCTCTGGCCTTTTCTCCACAACATGAACATGTTGCTCTCTGCTTAACAAGCAACAAAAATTTTAGTTGGTAGATTCGGTTAGCTAACCAAGTTGCCAGACCTCTCTTATCTTCTTCCACTTACATGTTATGCTGTAACCAAGCTCTTTCAAAGATATTTCTTTTGCAAAGATTGAGGGGATTCCTGAATCAGCCTTAAATATTATAATTCTTTCGCAATCAGAGTTCTGATGAAGCTAGGGACTGCTCCGCTTTCAGAATAATTAACAGGGAAATGCCTGCTGGGACAGGAGAATAAGAGTCACAGCCTCCATCAGAGGTAAGCAGACAGGACATGTGACGTCTGGCCAAAATGAGGAAACACTGTTATATTTCAAAAGCTAGACATGCAATCACTCAGTAAACCCCCTTACACTGACTTTCTACTACTTTTAATCGAAGTTCCATGTCTGTGAGTGAACAAATGGAAGGCTATATGTCAAAAGTGGCATGCACTAGCAAATCTTCTTTAAAAGGATTTTTATTTAGTAACTTTTTTAAGTCTTCAGGACCAGCCAATTCACCTAGAGGCCAGGGAGCCACACAGCTGTTACTTCAGTGAGGAAAAGGAATCATCACAGCTTGGTGAGAGGGGAACAGGCTTTGTAAAAGCAGAAGAGAGTTAGATGTTAATAGGAAAAGTGTTGCCACCTTGTCTAAGACCTATGGAGGAAGAAGCAAGATTCTTAGGGAGACAAATTCACTGCAATAACTTGGACTTCTTCGGTAAATTAGATGCTAAAGATTGGTTCAAACCAGCTCAAAAACTAGATCTAGCATCATCAAAAGGAACCTAAAATATGGAACAAGGATTTGAAAGCCAGCATCACATCCTTAGTGTTATGCAAGTGACCCTCATGGGTTTTGACACATGTCTTGGAATCATGAGCATGAGGGTGTGAAAACGTGAGTAAAACATGTGACACTGAGTAAGGAAAATAAGTTCTCTTTAAACTAAACTTCCCTTTTCATTAAGAATCACACTGAATCTTGTTACATTAATTTTTTTACAGGCATAGGTCAGCAAGTGTAGCACACATCTCATCTTCCCAGAGCCTTGTATGCTTTAGAACACCCTCCCAGTCTAGCACTCCAACCAGCTCCCCCATCCTGGCCCATATCAGATAGTAGAGATGAGTCCTAGCCTCTTCCTTGGATGTCTAGAGCCAAATCACTGCTAGAAATGCACAAAACTGGACAGCACAGGGTGTTAGCCAGAACTGTTTCCACTTAAAAAAGATCAAGTATTGCTACAGTACACCACTAATTGCTCTCCTCTGAATTCCCTCGAGAAATTCACGGCTCTCCTGAAGAACAAAGTGCAAACCCTTTCACCACACTCCCACAGTTGTCCCACTACAGCAGAAATCTCTATCCCCATACCCACAGGACAAACTTCTGTTCACACAGAAGGAAGAGGGGGTTCCCCCTCACGTACAGTTCAGATTTGATGTGACCTGCAGATCATCTCTGGCAGAGCTGTTGCTGAACTGTCACTCTCCATCTGACAGTCTTGCAGTGCATTGTGTTAACTCACTGCAATTCTTTGTGCCATTCATCAATGCATTCCTGAGACCATTCCTCAAGATAACTTTTAACCCTGACTGTTCTCCAGTGCTCACCATCCCTCCCAAATTCACAACAGTTTAACAAACATACTCCACATAGTTTCAGGCCACTGTGTGGACTCTGGATGAAACATTTTAATGCCCTTGAACACTGGACAGGCTCCTGGAAAAAAATTAGGCAATAAATCCTGCTCTTCTGGCAACATGCCCTCAGTAACTCACCTTAAGTACGAGTGAGCACAGGGGAGGTAGAGATGGCCAGGAACTGCTGCAATTGAGGTGCACAAACTGGTGCACAAGACTCTCATGTCAATTTTGCAGGCTACAAGTCAAGACAGACAGGCACCTAAATGTACATGGCACATACACAAATAGGCAAATATACCTTGCCAAATTCTGCCAATTCACAGGGCCACACTGTTAGGGATTTCTGAGCTTGTAGCTTCAAAGTGGTTTCAGGTGTACTTATGCCAGTTGGAGTCACACTTCATGGCAATTATGTGTAAATACACTGTAGTGACCAAGTCACAGGATAATCAGGCAGCAAAATGCATTCGAAGAAATCAGGCAGCACTGCATTCGAAGAAATAAACCTGCTTTTTGCAAATGGTGGATTAGCAGGGCATAGTGACAACAAAGGTAAATTGGTAAATCAAATAGTAGAAGAACATAAGCACACTTAAACCTCAAGTGACACCTGTCAGAGAGAAAATTGAGGCAACACTCTTTATGCCAATTATTCTCCCACTATTGAATATTATCATTAGATACATTCAGTATCTGCAGCTTGGCTGAAAAGGAGAGATGGTTCCCCCCATGCTCTACTTCATGTTTTCATCATTCTGAGCATTGCTAAAACAGGCTCTCTCCATTACAGCTTCCTGCTTCCAACCAAACCTTCCAGAGTGACACTGCAGAACAACCCTGGGACACCCTTAGGCCTTTTTCTCAGTCTTACTTTTCACTTAATGATGAACTGTTGACTCTGGCATCTACATAAACACCCTGTGATGATCCAGAGGTCAAACCCTGAGCTAAGACAAACTGGCACAGCTTTAAAATAAGCGTTGGGAAATATGAGTGACCTTCCAAAACACCCATTGGCATTTTAATCCTTAGAAACTTCATTTGTAGGTACAAGGTCAGTATTTGCAACTGGTTAGCTGAGTCAGATTATCTGAATATCATCTCTGATAAAGAAATGGTTTGGAGCTCAGCTATGCCTTTAATTTTATGTTGTGCAACAGCCACAGTTCATAATTAACTTGTAATTATTAACATTTATTTATCTTGTTTACAAAAAAACCCCAAAACTCTTCAAAATCTGTTTTCATGTAATAGCCTAGAGGAAATTGAGGATTTTTTTAAATACACAAAACATGATGCAGCATAAACTCACCTAGAAAGCATTTCTTCTGTTAAAGCTATGAGACGGTAGAGTTGAGTCACACAAAGCAGGAATCATTTACAGCTTCATTAAATGGGCCACAAAAATGTAAAGGTTATGACTTGGCAGGTATTCCTACACTTCCCTCAACTGTGCCAAAGGAATTTCCTTTAATTCCTTCTTAGGGAAGAATTTAACTTTTAACAAGAAGAATATAATCAATCCAATCAATTCGTTTCATCCATGATCCTTTTCAGTCACAGCTGTGCAAGACAGCTCATTGTTCTCTGCTAAAGGTTGCCACTTCCTCAGCTCTCCTTTGTGGTACTGTAAGCACACCTTCCCCATTTCCATCAAAGTCATTTTTCCTGGTTTATTAAACAGATCTTTTTGCTAATCCAGATTGTTTTGACTGAAATGAGCATGTGTGTGTAGAAACAAAATCTTCTTGCATTTTCCCACCAATAGCTCCAGCTCATATGGGCTTTCAATTAACTGAGTTTCTGTAAGTTAATTCACCTTTGCCTTAGCTGGGTTGGTCCTGCAAGAAACATTTATCTCAAATGGTCTGTCCATGTTCCCTCTCCCTGTCAGCCAAACTTTCCAAGAGGATCAGGGTGTACATTTGCAGTACATGCTTGCTCTTCCTATATTTCTGCCCTCAGAGTGAGCAGCTGTGACTTTTCAAAGGGAAGGAAGCAAAGCCATCTTCTTGACAGGCAAGGAAAGCATTTTTCACTTTACACTCAAAAAAGCTTGATTGCTTCATTATCATCTGTAACTGTTCCAGTTTGTTTCTTAAGCAGCCCTGCACACAAGGCTGGCTGTGCTTGGCACTGGTCAAACACAGTGGCCTTTTCCTTTTAACTTGGGGACTGGAAAAGCATCCCTGAACAAAAGTCTTTGGTGGCAGTTCAGTCCCTGAGAGTGGGCTCTGCTGCAAAAACATCCCACCTGGAGCTCTTCCAGCCTCCTCTTCACCATGCTGGGCTTAGCATCACACCACACAGACATCTTCACAGCCCTGTGGTGAAAGACTGAAAACTCCCAATAACCCCAAGGCAACAAAAAGTTTAGATATTTCAACAGAACCAGCTCCCTGCCCTGCTGCATTACAGGGTGTGAGGTGGAAGGCACAAACCAGCTAAGAGAGAAAGATGGGATTTGCTTTTTCCCCAGCAGCAATAGCACTAAACCCCAGCCTTCTGCAAGGCCAAGACAAATTGGAGATTTAATTACCATATCCCACACTCCAAAAAGAAAGCAGGTACTGTTCTAGAGGGCAATTTGATTTATTCCTGATATCTATAACACAAACTAATGTTTGGCATCAGAAACCAGACAGACTGAAATGAAAAATCAGAAACAGGAAAGAGTGGCAGTGGTTAACTAGTAGAACAAATTATCAGGGGAAATGTTGGTTTTCTCATTTCCCAATGTCTTCAGATCTGTCTTTTTTGGAAAAAATATGTACTTTAGTTCAGCATAAATCAGTGGGCTGATGTCAAGAGAAACAGGAAGAAATTGCAAGGCCTGTGAAAGATGGGAGGTCACTCAATGGGGTCTAATGGTCTCTGCCTGTTCTGCAGAGCTGAACTCCAGAACAGGAAATAAAGGATTTCTTTTGCATCCACATGCACACAGGTCCTGCACCCCAGGGTTCCCGCAGGCAGCTGCTGTTTGGTCCCACACTGCTGACCCCTGCACCCCCACTGCTGCTTGTTCAGAGCCACATGCCAGCTTGTGCCACATGCAATTCCCAGCCCTTCTGGTTTTCTCATTCCAGGGCACAAAACAAATTCAGGTCCTTCTCCCTTCTGCTCCACTCACAAAACAGATCCTGGGTGTCCTACACACATTATCTCTCTTTACTATCCCATTATCCCTTTTAGGACAATACAAGTTTTGTGTAGTTTCTTCTATACTTTGACAGTCAGATTAGATTAGGAACCCACAAGTACCTGTCACTTTTTGGGGCCCCACTTAGATCACCACACCAAGAATGTTTCATTCAGCAGAAAAATACTGTCTTTGCCTCTTGTTTTCCACTAGAATCAGTAAGGTGCTTTTACAAAGCAAATCCTGACTAGTAACTTGGGACAAGGTAACCAACAGGCAGCACAGCACACACAGGCAGCTTGGGAAAGGTCTGAACAGCCTTGTGACAAACCTGTGTTTTGTTTCCTGAATCCCAGCATGCTTAACATCCACATTCCTCTACAGCCCCCTGTAGCAACCTTTCCAGCTCTGGTAAGCTTCCATTACACTTGACTGTTATCAGTCTCTTTGGGACCACAGTACTTTTCAAGATGTCTTAGCAAAATACACTCATCACAAAAGTTGTTACAACTTCATCCACTTCAATTATTGCATAAAAAATTAGGCAACAAATCTGAGTTTTTACCTAGAAAAATCAAATGTCTTCTGTACTAAAGGACAATTGTGTCTCATATCACTCCCATTACCTTTATATCTGCTAGCCCATCTCCCAGAAAGTTTGCCATTGGGAAGGGAATTGTGTTAGCAGAATCTCTGCTCACCTCCTGCCCACCAACACCAGTATTACTGAAGAAGTATGATCACCATGTCATAGGAAAACAGAGGTCAAGTACTTCTAGAAACCACATCACAATTCATCTACCAAGCAGTAAAAAAAAAACATCTTAAATATCTCCCACCTGGCCCTGCTACATTCTCCATGGACTCTCCCAGCGGGAGCAACTGGAGCAGGTTGATTTTTACCTCATCTCCCAAGCAAGTGCTGGCTTTTTCCTTCCTTATCTTTACGCTTTATCAGTGCCCTGAGCAATACCTGCAGACATTCCCTCATCCCCACATATTCCTGCAGTTCTTTCTTCACACTCCATTTATATGAGACTTCTGAGGACAAAACCAGTCATATTTTCCTTTCCCTCCCACCTTGGTGGTTATTACAAGGTAGGATAAGGCAGGACTCAGCCTGATGAGCTCATATGGAGACCATCTCTGACAAATGCCTTCCTTCCATACGATTTTCACCTTTGGGGACAGGGGTTTTACTGCATTCACCTCTGTCAGTGTACAGACACCTGCAGAGTGCATCAGTTCATGCTGTCCTGCTGTATGCTTCAGGATAGCCCCTGCCTCTCACGAGGGACCTGAATATTTATCCTCATGCTATTTACAAAACACATAAATTATACAGGTTCCTTTTCTGGATTAAGTATAGGTGGCCCTATATTCACTTAAGTCAAAACCAGTGGTCTATGCCTCAAATTCATGTTACAGGTGTCACACCATGGTTAAGAGCCCCTTAGCATCCCTGCATACCACCTAATGGAAACTGGCTTGTGATGGCCAATGCACCGGGGGCATTTAACACAACAGTGGGCAGGACATCTCTAGCTAACCCACAACTGATAATATATTTCAAGTTTTAAGTGTAAGGTGTTACAATAAAAATATTTAATAGAAGCAAGATGTTACAGAGCTATGCAACTTGGTAGCAACTGCATGTGCTCCCTCTCTCAAAGGTCCTGTGAGGCACAGGCAGCTTTACAGGGGGTAACCAGTGTGCAACAACTCTTCCATACACTTCTATAGTGGGATTTCAATTCCCCTTCTGCATGCAATCCAATGGCAGCAAAATTTCTTCTTTTTCACTGGGCTCTTATATAATACCTTTTTTTTTTCTTTTTTTTTTCTTTGCCTCTTTTCTGTTTCATGGTTTTTGAAGGAATATACTCCTCAATCAACTTGTTTAAATTTTTTCTCCCCTCATACTGCTCATCCAAATTTTCCTCCTTGGTCCAGTATTGCCAACATGCCCTTTGTGCAGATCTTTATTTGGGGTGGGAGGCAGTGATCTGCCCAATATTCCTGACAATGGGTGGGCCAGTCTTTTGTGTTGTTCCAGGCCAATTGTAATTTTGAATCCTTTTCTGCACAACTCACAAATCCATCTCTCAGCAGGAATCCTTTCTGAATCCCTTTGTACCATGGGACATGTCAGGCAACACTGCCAACGTTTCACCTTTATCTTTCCACATTTAGCACACAAACACAAATTTTCTCTTCCCATGCTAACTCCTGAGATGTTCAGTCAGTTGCAGGATCCATCCTGTCTGGTTCCCACAACATGGACATGATGGATTTTTGTCCAGGACCTTTACCTCCAGTGTGTCCTGCAGTGGGAGGTCAGTGGTGTCACACAGGGCAGGTGACACAGGCAGTGAAGCAATGAGCACCAGGGCCCCCAGAGGCAAGAGCCTCTCACCATCACTTCCTCTCTCTTTTCCAGGCTGACGCTGATGCCCCTGATAACTCTGGAGTTTGGTGTCTGGTACACCTGTGGATACCCAGGGGGAAGGATGGTAACCATCTCTGTGTACCACCATGAGGGGTGGAGGGGGCCACAGCTGGCCTCAAAGCAGCAGGGATTTCCTGCAGGCCAACAAAACAGCCAGAAACAGGTAAGAAAAATAAAGCAGTAGACGTAAGTGGTCACAAAAACACTGCTCCAAAATTACTTTAGATGAGTCAGAGTAAGAGTACCTTCATTTTACACCTTTCCAGTGCTGCCAGGTTCCCTAGAAATCCGTGTTAGGAGGGAACCCAGTGCATCACCCAGACCTGAGGCAGAATCAGCCATACCTGCACCTTTCCCAGCCACTCCTTACCTACACTAAACAACCCCACTGCTTCTGCAAAGGACACCGCTTTCCTGAGAATAAGGGCTGTGCTGGAGAAACTTCCAGGGGCTCAGGGAACTGGACAAGTTCCCTGACTCATCACACACCCCCCAGCATCAAGCCCATGCACTGCTTACTTCTTTTCACCTTGTAAGTTTGCCCTGGCAGCAGCAGAGCTTGGGGAAAGCACAACTGAAATGAAGAAAAATCACTACCTTGGCCATGTAGTGGCAAACTGCCGTTCTTCAAAGTTATTTTCATCTCTCCCGGGTCACTGGTCTGTCAGAAGTTAATCAGCATTTCCAGACCGGGCTGTGCAGTGAGAGAGACACCTCTGGCAGCAAGAACGGGAGTGTGCAGCCCTCTAGTGCCCACTGCCAGCCACGGTACTGCCACAGTGGCCGTGCCCCTGCAGAGCTGCACAGCTTTCCACCTCTGCCCTGAGGACTTGTCACTCCTGAATCTGCTCCTGACAGGCAGCAGGTCACAGGCTTTGCACCCTGAGGCCCAGGGCACATTAAAAAAAAAAAAA
>VYZP01057141.1:0-74375 GCA_013400635.1 Hypocryptadius cinnamomeus | reverse complement strand
AAAAAAAAAAAAAAAAAAAAAAAACCCAACATTTTGGCTTTCAGCTGCCTTCAAGTACAGGGTCAGGCCAGAAGCTCTCTTGTCCTGTACCTTCTGCTGTTCCAGCTCCTTCCAGCCACAAACCTTCCCTCAGCATGCAGGGCTGGCACATCTGCATTTGTGCTGAAGGGTAATAACATTCCCATCAGGCCACATTTTTTTCTGATCCCCCTAACTTAGCCATGAGTGCAGAACATTTCCCCTTGGGCTGGGTCACCAGCTCTGAGTTAGGATGCAAACCCACATTTCCTCAGGGTCTCTGCTATGCTGTCACAGCTACTGCACTTGAACACCTTTCCCACGATCCAGCTGCCCTGTCTCCTCTGGCACTAGCTCCTCACTCACCCCAAAGGGGCCCAAAACTGGGCTGGCAGCCAAGGTGGCATCAGGGCTGCAGCCCCTGTGCCAGGTCAGCCCTTCTCCACCCACACAGCAGCTGTCTCCACCCCTCCTTAGGGTCCCTGCTGGCTTTTACAGGTCTTCTCCCCTTGTATCCCCACTTACCTCTGATTTCCGTGCCTGGCAACTGTCTGAAGACACCAGAGTACAGCTCTGGGAGACACCCAGCTATTCTCCAGAACCACACCATGCTGCTGAGTTTGCTTACCATGACCTTTATTTGCTGACAGTTCCCCTCAGTCTGCTCTTACCATCTCCCAGTGCTGGGTCCTAATGATGCCAAGACCCCATCCCAAATGCTCTCCAGGTGCTAATTGAATCCACCTTCCCCTTCTGCTGCAGACCTGGGGCCACAGCCCTGGGCAGCTTGGCTTAAAGGCCACATTTGTGGGACAGTGGTTGCCCTGGCTGCCACAGCTGGATGGTAACACAACTCTTGGCAGACACAAACACCTTTCCTCACCTCATTCATTTCACATAGAAGTAACATTTTTTGTGTGTGTGATGCTGAGGGCTTGGTTTAGTTATCTGAGCATCTGCCCAGTGGCAGAGGACACCTGAGACAGCCCAAGGGGATGGCAGAGATGTCAGAGTACCCCAGCAGGCCTGTGTCCTTCTGCAAGCCACGTGGAGCACCCCAGGCCATCTCCAAGGGCTCTGGTCCCTTTGTTCAGGCAGATGTAGTAACCCCATCCTTGCTATAGCAAACCCATTTCCAGATCAATGCTTTCCTACTTTCACATCTAGAGAAAAGCATTTGTTGTCAAGCGTCACCTCTTCCCCACCAGCCAGAACATCTCCCTGGAAAACTCACTTTGGCGCCCCCTTGGGCTGGCCTGTGGGGAGCAGAGCACAGCTGCTGCCAGCTGTGATGGGTTTAGCCCCCCGTATTTAATGGGCTGGGGTAGAAACAGGTGCCTGTCCCAGGATAGGGACTCCTCCGGAGCCAGCCCTAGCAGCTATTCCCAGGTCACCCACTCTGCTCCCAGTCAGGTGCTCTCCCAGCAGCTTTCAGTTGCCCGGAAAGCTTAAAAAAGCCCAAGTTTGTTGTGTTTTCCTTCCCCGCACAGATGATTCACGGCACTCTTCTCTGTAAACAGTGGGTGGATCCCAGCTGGATTTCCGGGAGTAACCCGGCACCGATTCCGGGCTCAGGGAGCAGCAGCTCCGCACCTCCTTCTCCACATCCTCTCTGTCCAGGAGCAAACCTATGGTTCAGGCACGCCTGCAAAACGCTTATGGAGCGTGGAGGGGAAAGGGAGCTCCAGTGGGCCCTGGGCCGGGTCACTGGCTGCAGGCGAGCTGCTGCCGGGCACCGGGCACCCCTCGCTGCCGGGCACCCCTCGCCTCTGCAGGCTCCTTTCTCCCGAGCAGGAGCGCAGCCCCCCGGGCAGTCTCATCTCAGCCGCCTGGGGCTGGCTGAGGAAAGCTCGATGCTAAGAGTTAACTGCTCTCGCCTCCCACTGTGCCCTACTTACAGGGCGAGACCAGCGTTTGCAAAGAGAAGTGCTGGCAAAGCTCAAAATCTTTATTTATTTTTTTTCCAAGGGACTAATTGCAAGGCTAGCTGAAAGGAATTACTTAGGGAAGAGCTGACATTTCCCTTGGTATTCCTCATCGCTCATTTGTGGGCATGGAGCAGTGTGGGAATCAGCATTATGCTTGAAAGCTTCCCTTTACGTGTAACGCCGTCCCTAATCCAAAAATACCCTGCAAAACTCCATCTCCTCTCAGATGAGACCTGGGGCAGGCAGGAGCATCCCTGTCAGGAGGGCTGGTAGGGGCTGGGGCCACCTACCCATTGTCCCAGCACAGGGGCAGTGCCCTTACTCCCTGTGCCCCAGCGCCGGGTGCTGCCGGGGGCTCTGGGAGCCCCGGGAAATGCCGGGATTTTAGCCACTAGAGGGAGGAGAGGGAGGCTGGGCATCACCGAAACGGTGCACAGAGCTCCAGCACTCTGCAATGCATCTCAGATCCCGACACAGACACTGAGATCTCACCCTGAGGTACCTCCCTGAGCTGGGACCCACACCAGGACCCATCCTGCTCTAGCCACACACAGCACCTGACTCTGGTAAAGGTCTTTTCAAGTAGGAACATGACTTTGCACATCAGGGAAATTTAAACCTTGAGAAAATATCAACCTGGGTGCAGAGCATAGGGAGAAGCTCCCCCAAGATGATTCTGAAGGAAAATAAACACCAAGTTCTTAGACACCGTTTTGTGACACTTTCATTCCTGGTGAAGCTTTTTCCACCCTGTGACCTTCTGGGTGAATCCTTTGCCCCTGCCAGTTCCCACCACCAGTAGGTAACTCCTGCAACCTTTCCCCCAGCCCCTCTTTCACCCCTGACAAAAACTCGAGCTTCTGCAGGTGCTGGGTAAGCATTTGGGATGCTCCCAATCCTCCATCCTTCTTACATGCTGCTCCTCTCCTAGTCTAAATCCCTGGAGCAGACTCTCATCCCAAATCCTGACCATTTGCTAATGGAAAGCTCGGATGGAGGACCAGCCCCAGTCTCACTCTTCCAGGAGATGCTGAAAGGCAACACCCCACTTTGCCATTTCTGGGAAGAGGCTCAGCTTTCTTGCAGCCTCACTTGCCTTCACTCTTGCTTCTGCTCACCAGCAGAGCTTCCCCGCCCCCGGGAAAGCCTTCCTGCCTTCTGATGGAAACCTGCCAAAGTCGGCAGTGGATGCTGCCCGGCTTCTGGCTGAGTGTGACCAGCCGGGGAGGCTCTGTTCTGGGGAAAAGGATGTGGCCATTCCTGTAAGCCACCCCTGACACCCCACACAGGGGTAGTGGGAAGGGGGTTCAGCTGGAATTTGTCCAGATGCAAATGCCTTCCAAGGAGTGACTCAGCCCTGTGGTTTTCCTCCCTTCCTTGCCAGCAGATTTGATTCCCAAATTGCTTCAGGGCTGCTGGAAGGCAGGGCTGCTGTGTCAGCAATGGGTCAAGGGGGCACCCCTGCCTCCCCATGCCCTCGTCTCCTCAGCCTTCCTCCATCTCCCAGACTTCTTCAGCTCCAGCCACTCGTTTTGCTCCCTCTGCAAAGCTACATGGAAAAGGGGAAGGCTGCCAGCATCCATGGATGAGGGTTGGAGGGGAAACAGGAACCCTGAGGGAAAAACATCCCAAGAAACTCCCTTTCCCCCTGGCCATGCTTCCACTGGGTCTGCCAGCACTGAGGGAACTGGTTTATGCTGGCAGGTCACACTTAGTAGGGATCTGCATGGGGTATGTGATGCTTTCAGGGTCTCTTTGGGAGAAGAAGGAGTTGCTCCAGAGAGGTAAATGCCATCTCTGGTGGTCACACCAGCTGAAACTTCTGTGCATTTCCCCTGTTCATTTCCATTCATGAAATCTCACCAGATTTCTATCCAGGTGGCCAGACAGCAGGAGGTCTCAGAGGATGCAAAAATATGGCATAGGCTAAAAACAGACAGGCAGGTGGAGCGGGAGCCCAAGCTCAGAGCAACACAGCCTGAGCAGAACCCTGGCTGCATACAAAAAGCCCTGCTGGGGAGAGAGGCAGAGCAAGTCCCCTTGGCAGGAAAATACCCACTGCTGGCCAGGCCTTTGCAGGGGGAGGTTTCTTGCAGGCCATCATTGATGGCTATAACCATGCCTGAGCTCCTCTGCAGCTGTGCAAATGCTCAGTGCAGGGCCTGGAGGGCAGGAGTCCACACCAGCATCCCCCAGGCAGTGAGGTCCAAGTGCATCTGCACGCCCTGCAGGAGCAGCCCTGTCCCACAGGACACTTGGTGTGATGGGGGCACCTCAGCCCCTCCAGGCTGTCCACGTGCAGTCAGGGCTGGCAACACAAACAAAGGGGCTGAGAACAGGCTGAGCACCAGCCAAGCTGCCTGTCCTGCTACCCCAGCTCTGAGGCCACTGGTGTGGCCTGCTCCTGGTTTTGAGGATCAGGCTCTGTGGACAGACCAAGGCTGCTCAGCTCTTTCAGCAAGGGCATCTCTGTCTTCGTGCTGTCAGGAGAAAAAGCACCTGCTGAGCCCAAGCTGTCCCTTAACACCACATCCTTCTTCCCAAGGGCAAGGCTGCAAGATGCAGCTTCCCTCATGTATGACATTTCCCAGAGGAGGAACAGGGGCTTGCAGGCAGTTTGCTGGCTTAGGGGAGAGGGAAAAAGAAAGACACAAGGGCCACTAAATCTCACAAAGCCTGATGTTTGTAAGTCTGGAGATGGACTGAGCCTCAGCTAAGGCTGAAATGTGGAATTAGCTCTGTGTTAGACATCTGTGAGTCTACACCTGAGAGAAACTGCCTGTGGAGGGGCAGCAGGTGCTGGCTGGGCATGACCCTGGCAGTACTGTGGGCTTCTCTGCTAAAGGGCCAACAACAACAGCCAACAGTGGCTGTTGCCTCCCAGCACTTCCAGCCACAGCTCTCTTGCTGTGCACAGCCTGGGGCTGCAGCCTAGAGCAGCCTCCCGGGAGGAGACCACCTCAGATAGCCCTTGTCCCACTCCAGCCCCAGAGGCAGTGGCTGCCACTGGGACACTCCCGGAGGCTGCAGACATTTCACTGATCCTCTTTCCAGTGTTCTGCCCCCAGGCAAGGAGCAGCTGCATCAGCTTTCATCCTAAACCCCACAGGGCTGTGGTGCTCAGGCACTCAGAAAGCACAGATCAGCCCTTCCCTAGGGCTGCTTTCTGCTTTCAGCAGTAACACTGAGGTGTTCTAATTGCTGGCTTATTTCTGAGCCCTAAACCACACCCTGGTCCTGCTTCGTGGCTTTCTGTGCAGTCACAGAAGATCAAAGGTGGGGGATTTCAACTGAATTTCTTTGAACGGGTAGGAAAGGCCAGCTGCTCTCCTCCTTTGCCACTTCCCCAGAGCTAGAAGGTGGATTTTTTCCCCCCAGGGTGAAGTCCCAGCCTTGCAGGGGCAGTTCCCCAGCCTCTTCTCCCACAGGACCCCCCAACAAGGGCAAACCCCTTGTGTCTAGCCATGCTCCCAGCACAGTGAGGTTGCAGGAAGCTCCCACATCCCCCCAGTAAATGCCAAGCCATTGTCTTTCCACAGGGGCAGGGCCAGGCTGCTCCTCACTCACACCTGCTGCCTTTGGCTGAAGGAGACTGTGGGAATCTGTAAAAATGGGGCTAGGAACAGCATCAGGTCTCAGCTGTGCCAATGTCATGGGGAAGGGATGGATCCCGCATGCTGCAGTGTGACCCCAGAGATTGCTTCTGCTCGCTCACCTCTGCCAGCCAGACCTACAAAAACTGGGATTCAGACAGTCACTCCAACTCCAAGCACACTCTTCCTCCTCTTCCTTCCACAACCTGCATCGTGGGAGCTGGCAAAGTTGTTCACCAGCAAACCTGTGCACTCCCTTCCTCCCATCCCTGCAGGTCTGAGCTGCCTTGATGTCCATCCCCTTAGCACCAGGCCTGCAGTGACTTCCCTGTTTGCCCTGCTTGTGTCTCTTGTCTGCTTCTTTGCTTCTTCCCCTGTTCCCCAGTGGTTTCCCAACTCAGGAGTTCACCAGACCCTTCCCAGCAGGCAGACACATACGGAGCATGTGGGGGATCCATGTGCCAAGGAGAAGGGTGCAAAGAGGTGGCCAAGTCAGCCATGGTACTGAGAAGGGGGATAATCCTTCTGGGGGCAAGATTTGTCCTGCAGAAGGTATCAGGAGCAGTGGCCAGAGGGATGTCCAAGGTCTGACCCCAGCAAGGACAAGCAATGCAGCCAGTGCTAGGGAGGGATTTGGCCAGGCCCCATCCCCAATGGGGACATCAGTGTCACAGCCATGATGCTGCACTGCTGCCTTGGAAGAACTGAGCAGGCAGCAAGGAAGGAGCAGGGAGATCTCCAGACCTCCAGTGTGGCACTGAGAGCTGCCAAAAGTGATAGCTGTGGGGAGGGAGTGCTGGGTGCTGTAAGCTTTGTCTCATTTGGGTGGGACTGCAGCCGGTGAGCAGGAGGGCATCCCCGCCTTGAGAAATCAGAGATATTTCAGGTCACGGATCCACATGCCAAAGTTCCTGATGGAGCTAAGGGGTAGAGAGTGGCAGTCATGCAAAGTTGTGGTGTGCAGCCAAATCACACCTGACCACCTGAAAATACGCTGCGAGGCCCTGAATTGCCGATGTTGCCTGCTTTGGGGGCTTGCATTGATAAAACTGTGGCTCCAGCTTGGGAACCTCCATGACAGAGCCTTCCAGGTGCTTCCCACTGCAGAAACACCATGGCAGCTCCCAAAAGACAAAACCACTCTGTAAATTTTATCTGAACCTGTGGGGGGCAGCTGTCGAGCCTGGGCAGGGCGGTGCAGGCAGCCAGGCACGTGAGGCGTCTCGCCATCCCCCATCAATTGATTTGCCAGTTTATTTCTGCTCACCGTGGCACAGAAGGAGCAGTGGTGCTCACCCCACCATCAGCTCAGTGCCACAGCCAGTGCTGGGGCCCCAGATTTTCATTTCCAGACTGCTGGCAGAGGGGAACCTCGGGGGACCTGATGTCACTTCTGAGCAAAAACAATGGTTGTGTGTTCGGTGGCACTGACAGAATGCTGGAGAATGGGACTTTAAGAAAAAGGAGTCCCACCAGACACATGTGCTAACCCACCAGAGCTGGCAGTAGCTAGTGAGGGCTTTATGTCCCAGGGAACATCATCTGTCAATGTCCCCAGGGAGGGCAGCCAGCTCCATGTGGTGCCAATGGGCATGCCACTGGATGAAACACTGGCTGCAGAATGGAATGCTGGCTGGCACATTCCCAGGCCCTTGGCAGCACCTGCTACTGGCAGGGCTCTGTGGGCTGAGGATGGACACAGCTCATCACAGGTGCCAGTGATGTGTATGTGACCCCAACTCTGGCACTGTCCCCACTTGCAGAGGCACTGCACTAAAGGAGGAACTGAATGGGCTTTGGTGGGGTGAGGCCAAGGTACATCTGAGTCCCGGGGGGATTTTCACTCCCAAAGGAGGAGGTTGAGCTGGTCAGGCAGCTTGTGCCAGGGAGGCAGCACTCAGGTGCCCCCTCCACTCGGCTGGGGAGGAAAATCTGCCTAACCCAAGAGGTTCGTGGAGTGCTGGGCCACGGGCACAAGGCATTCCCAGTCACGCCGCAATTTCCCGTGAAAGCGGCCCCCTCTAGCATCCGCCCCTTCCCGGGAAGGAGAGGCTGCTGGGGGCCGTGGCCCTGGCACGGGGATGCCGGTTGCTCCCTCCCACGGCTTCCCCTTTTCTCAGAAAGCCTGGAAACCAAAGGTGAAAGAAGTGGGTGGAAACTCTGCGCTGCCGTCCAGGAAGAGAAGTGAGTGAGTAAGTCGGCTGCAATATTTAACAGTGCCTCCGGCCCCGCCGCCCGCAGACCCGCCTCGACGGGAACCGGAGCTGTCGGGTGAGTGCCGGGGTCAAGGGAGGGTCTGCGCCGGAGCGGGGGGACCGCTGTGGCTGGAATGAGGGGGTTTCTTGGCTGCTGGTCTCCCCAGGGAGCCGCAGCCCGGGCGCTGCGGAGGGCGGCTCTGCCCGTGCCGAGCAGCGGGGACGCGGGGACGCCTCTCGGTTGATGGCAGCGCACCCGCTCGCGGCGGCGGGAAGCGGGACAGGAGGTGTCGGACACCGTGTGTGTGCACCAGCATCTTCACTTCTATCCGCGGCTTTTTTGGTAACCTGCAAAACCGGACTCATGCTTCTCATACTTTAAACGGCGGGGGGCATGTTCCCGGGAAGACAAAGTGAAACTCCCGGGAATAATTCTGCAGCCACCATGTCAGTGCCGTGCCGGTGGCTGTGCAGCACCCACAGGACTCCGCCGCTTGGGCCTAGGCACGTCCTAGCTAATCAGTAACTCCCGGGATAATTAGCTGGAATTACCAAAAGGAGGGCGGTACTGCTTTTTTTTTTTTTTTTTTTTAAGACATAAAGCAATAAATCATTAACCTCTGAGCGCTGGAGCTGCCTGGGAGTCACGTCCCCTCTGGAGCAGCGGTTTGTGCTTTGTCTCCCCCAGGAGCGAGGGAGACGGCAGCGCTTCAGCCTGTCCCATGGACCCATAGCAGGGAGCGGAGAGCGAAAGCCAGAAAGAGCGCAGTGCCTCTGGCAGCTCGGGGCTGAACTGCTGCGGCGCAGCTCTCCAGCAGCAGGGCTGGCCATGACTGAGCTTCTGCTTCTCTGTGTCCTCCCATCGCCTCCAGCGGGGCTTGCCATGGGGAAATCTGCTCGTGTGGCCATTTCTGCTGTGCTCCACAGAGAAAGCCCCACAGCAGCAGTATCCTCCTGGGCACCTGATTGTCTCTTGACTCACCATCATTTTGGGCTGAGGTAAGGAGCCTTAAGGAGCTCTCAACATCTGGCCAAGGGCACCAGCTCCAGGGTCAGGGGAGGCAGGTTGCAGTGGGGCTATGAAACCCCCACCTGCAAAGGTGGCAGCTGGCCTGATGCAATTCCTCTGAGGCTGAGCTGGGCCAATGGTCACCCCACAGTGCAGTGCTGCAGCCTGACCCTGACACAGCCTCCAGAAAACACAGGGTCAGGGCAGGGCAGGGCACCTTCACACCAGCAAAATATCCATCACTGAGGTGGCTCCCATATCTCCATTCATCCCTGCCCTTCCAGGTATTACTTGGCACCCCACTGCAGTGCAGACCCCCTAGGGTCTTGGGATAATCCCAAATACACAGGGCCAAATCCAGCCCTGGCCCTGCCTGGGTGAATGAATACAGGACAAAGCTGGGTCAGGAAAACCAAGGAGCAAAAGCAGAGCATGTGGTGTGCTGTGGATGCCATGCCATGGGCACGTTGCTTACAGGAACAGCCCGGAATGAAATCAGAATTGGAGCTTGTCTGAGTTTGCATTTGAATCAGTTCTTTCCCAGCTCATCCCCCATGGGCTTTCCATTGCACTTGGATCAAATTGTTCCTGGTGCATTTTGGCAATGGGGTGCCCCAGTCCCAGTACCCACAGGTAGGATGCCAAAAGTATCGTGCTGGAGCTGTCCCTGCCCCATGCTGGGGAGGGTGGGACATGGGGCACGGGGAATTCATGCCAGATGGCTGCTGGCTGTCCAACTCAGCCCCAGCACCCACATCACCTCCCTGGGCCATGGTGCAAGGGAAAGAGGACTAGCAGGGAAGGCTTATAGGTGTTGACCCCCATCCTGCTCACCTGCCTGTCTGCTTGAAACCCTTCCCCTTTCTTTGCAAATCAGCCCATGGAGGAAGATGAGAAGGAAGGCTTTTCTTTGGCCTGCACCTTTCAGTTTCTGAAAGCAGTGGTTGCTTAGAGCAGCAGAGGGATGAAGGCAGATGGATGGCACTTTGAACAGCAGACATCCATCAATAATGTGAGGTAAATGCCTCAGAGGAGAGTTTTACATCTTAAAAAATGAAATACAAAGGTTTTCCATGCACTCAAATAGCCAGGGACTGCAGGGTAACATCCCCATGGGCATGAGTGGACAACAAGCAGCCCCAAAGCATCCCAACCCTACCAACCATTTCAGGCTGGCAGGTGCTTCCACGTGGCTGCAAGGTCTCTGGCAGGCTGCCTTCCTGCCCACTGGATTGCACAGGTGGCTGCCTGCAGAGCAAGGGGTGGAAGAGGAGGGAGATCAGAGTTTGAGGAGCTCAGAGCTGTTGAAAACTCCCTGCCAAGTAACAACGGTCTGAAAACTGGCGCAGTGCACAGCTGAGTCCCCAAGCTGCCTCTCTAACCCTGACCACCTGCTGCAGAGTGGAGACCCTGGTGCAAGCCCTGCTTTACCCCATCTCCCTCCACTGCTGCCCCTGTGGTACTGCTGCACGTGGTCCCTGGGATACACCAGAGCTGGCACTTTCAGCCTGGGATTCCTCAGCTTGTGCAACAGGGTTTGGCTGCTTTGCTACTTGCATCAGGATGGTGAGTTCATGCTGCCCCAACTGAACCATAATTCCCAGTGGAGGGATTAAAATAGAGCCTGGGGCCAGCAGTTGAGCAATCGAGGAGTTCACTGCTCGTGCAACAGTTGCTCAGTTGCTTCCCCCATTGAAATGTTTGCCCGTGCTCCAAAGTGGTGTGTGTCATTTCCCGTCTCTTCTGCTGACATACAGGCAAAGGGCTGGAATCCTCTCCCGGTGCTTACTCCTGCCTGAGCCACTGTTGTCACAATTGGGCCAAACTATTGCTGAGCCAAGGAAAAGCTTTTCAGCCGTTAGCTCAGTCCCCAGGTTTGAAAGTGAACATCTGCTGAGGGGTGAGGCTGCCCAAAGCTGCCAGCAGCATCAGCAACTCTGTGGGTGCTTAGGGGGATCCCCGTGTGTCCCTCAAGTCTGCCCCTCCATGCATGTGAGCTTTGCAGCCCAAACCAGAGGGTGGGGGCAGTGGGCAGCAAAGGATATAGTTGTGGGATACACCAGCAAGTCCCAGGTTAACCCAGATGGAGACCAGTCCCTCCCTGATGTACTCTCTGAGCTTTCTAGAAAAGACCTTTCACTTTTACACAGAATTACGCCGTGTTCCTTCCCACTTCCAGATGGGCAGAAAGCCCCTGCACCTTATGGTCCACCCATGGTAGCACCTGCTGCACAAACCATTGCCCTCAGCTGGCACCTCCCAGTTCAAGGGTTTCCTGTGGGCATTGGTTTCAGTATGAATGGAGCAGAGGGTCAGTGCCTGGGAGTGCTGGGCTGCTCCTGCAGGACTGAGCATCCCCCTGGCACAGCTTGCCCCTTTTCAGACACACACACTGAGGAAAGAGAAGTTTAGGAAGAGCTGTTTAGACCAAGGGATGTGTGACACCTGCACACAGAGCAAATACATAGGGGGTTCTCAACACACTTGCCAATACTAGCCCTAGGTGGCAGAAATGGTGTTTCTCTTACAGCTCTAGCAGGTTTGCAGAGCTCAGGGCTGACCTGAAACTTTGCAGTGACTCCAAACAGCATATGTTGAAGCAGTGGAAAAAAAAGAGCCAGCCAATTTGAGCAAAGTTTCCAAAGGAAGCTGCGTCTGTCTGTGCTGCTTCTGGGGTGAGAGGTGCCAGAGTCTTCTCCTTGTGGCAGCTCCCAGTTGCAAAAATCTGTGTCAGCTCAGTGCCTGCCCTGTGTCAAAGATATGATGAGGTCTTTGCTATTTTTTCCCCCCTTGCAGATGGAGACACAGCTGGCTGGAGCCAGGGAAGCTGACTTGCACTGGCTGCTTGGCTCTGAGAACTGAATTCCATAGGCGTTAAAGCCTCCAAAATGCCCTATGGATTCAGTTCTGCAGCTGGGCAGCAACTGAGCCTCAAACCTTCAGGAAGAAAAGGCAACTGTGAGCTCTTCCTATGAGGAATATGTAAATCCTTGCTCCTGCACAGAGACCACATTAGGGGTGGAGGGGAGTTATGGCCACCACAGAAATATCTGCTGTCAGAGAGCTACTAGAGGTTTGTGGCACATCTTCCCCCAAGGGAGAAAAAAACCCAGCTATAGAATGTTTTCTTCCTTCTGGAAGTGAAATGACATTTTAGAAAATAAATACATTACTACCTCCTGATGTACTGCAAGCAATTGTGAGCCTCTGCTAAAAATACACATTGTCAGAACAACAGCCTGGGTGTGCCCAGCAATCTCCTGTTCAGAGTCCAGGCAGCAAAACCAAACAAAACTTTGGAGAAGATAAACAGGACAGGATGAGTAAAGTTAAGGGTTATGCCCTCTGTCTCCCCATGGGCCTTGGAGATGACCCCAGCAGCAACACATTTAGAGAAAGTATTTGTGTAGGCAACAGGCTCTGTTTTCACCCATCCATCACATACCTCTGGGAGAGCCTGGCTATGCCCCTTGAGTTTTGGGGACATTTCCACTATAACATGGTGTCGTGCTGCCACCAGGAACCTAACAGGAGGAATGGCGTTTAGGATAAGTTATTGTGCAAGTCCTTAATATTTATGTAGCATTTCAAAATCACTGTATGGCAAACCCCATGCTCTTTCTCACCTTGCCTAGAAGAGCTGGTTTGCACCTCCTCCAGGATCTCACCTAAAGCAGCCCCTGCCCATGGCAGGCAGCATCCAGTTCTGACAGCTCAGCTGTGTCCCACAACAGCTCCAGGAGATGGGGAAGAAGCTCCTTCCTACACCCCACTGAGGTGCTGAACCACTGCAAGGATCCAATGCATGAATTTTGGGTTCACTGCCCAAAGGAGCAGCTGCTGCTCCCTGGAAGGACAGGGAGTGCACCACCAATGCAGGCATTTAACTGCACATCCCAAACTAGGCAGGACAGCCTGCTCAGCCAAGGAAGAGATTAAAAAAAACCTCAACAAACAACCAACCAACCCAGCAGGAGCTGCTGCCTTTTTCCTGTGCTAGGTAACCAAGAGCATAACTGATTATCCAGTTGTCATTAATGGAGGCCTTTTCTAGCCCATTCAGCGAGTCCCACTGCCACTGTTTGCAACACAGCCAAGAAGCACCAGTTTGGCCCAAGGTTTCTACAGCAGTTTTTCTGGTTCAGCCCTCTTGCAGTTTTGTCTGGCAGCAGAGTTAACATTTCCAAGAAGCTAAATGGGGAAGGGGAAATGCAGACAGTTGCCGAGACATTTTAGCAATTGGTTAAACAAAACCTGTCACACTAAGAAAAAATTAAAGAAAATCCACTTGCTTTCACTTTATAGCAATTCAGAACAACCAAGGGCCTCCAAGTTCACCCCTCACAGTCTCTCCTTTGCTATGCAGATGGATAACATCCCATTCCCTCCCATGTGTGAGGTCAGGGGGAAACTAGGAGACTACAGGGTGACAGAGAGGGTCTGTTTCTCCTGTATGCTTATGAAGTTCCTGCTGGTCCCTACAGCACCTGGCAGAAAATAAGCTAGGGCAAGGCAGGGTACTGCCAAGCGGGACAAGACACCATGGCTGGGCATGAACCACAGTAGAAGCCATCTCTAACTTCACAAAAAGGTGCCAGATCTGACTGCAAGTTGTTCACAAAAGAGACTGATGTTAGGTAGTTAAGAATTGGAAATATAAGCATTTGCATTTGGGGTTTTTTTTATTGTTTATAGTCATTTAAAAGGTACAGAAGTTTGCAATTGAGTCAGACCCAGCCCCTCACAGCCTCCAGGCTTCCAGCACAGCTCTTCCAGTACAACCACCAATTTATGGAAGTGCTGTAATTCACACAACTCCAGTAACCTCATTGGAGAGCCAGCACCTCTAACCAGAGCCAAGTCAGACCCAGAGCAGGGCCTCAATGGCAGTTTCAACAAGGACATGTGACCGGGAGTACTGAGCTCCACACTATCAAGTGTAAGAGGATGGGGACACCAGAGTGTAGGGAAGTGCTGCATACAGGCCTCATGTGGTGATAAAGCATCATGATATGGTTATAAACAGCAGTGACAAGGCATGCAGACAATTGTTCTTCAGAGTGTTCAAGAACCGCTATGTCCTCTGGGACCTGCACTGCCCTCAGCCTGAAGGAAATTCAGCTTTTCTCTCTCCAGGAAGAGAACCAGCTTACAGGCCCTTCCCCTGGACAAGGCAGGAAGAGGCCCATCTTCTCTGATCAAGGACTGCGGTTTGGAGATCCCCCACCAGGCTGTGACCAGTCAACCAAACCAGTGGAAATCAAATGCTCATTGCAAACCCAGGAACCAATGAGCTGACCCAACAGTCAAGTGTCATGTGGTTTCTTCACAGGATGGGCATTGTGCATCAGTAAGGGTAAATCTGCCATAAGATTGTGGCGGATGGGGAGCAATTAAAAGAAATCAACAAGCATGGTGGCATCCATTGCTTGTGTTACTTGCCAACCACACCAAAACGGTTGCCATCTGCCTCCCATGAGGGTACTAGAGCATCAGTCCACTGGGTATCTGACTCCCTCAATGTCTCAGTTTCTTTTTCTTCTTACGGTTCCGGTCCTCACTGCTGTCATCTACCTCACTGGCACTGGGGGTCACAGCCTGCTGGATGACTTTTTTCTCCACTGCATATTCCTGGTCTTCCATCTTGGGGTCCCCTTTGACCAAGAACTCTCCTTTCCGATAGGATATAGAAACATTGGTCCGGGGGTAGGTGCCATAAACCCTCCGGAGATCATCCTTCACAAATTCTGGGAGGTCTTTCCTTGGCCCAAACACCTTTCCAAGCTTCCCCCATTGAAGCTCCCCTCTCATTGTGAAGCCTTCTGGCCATATATCTCGATACTGATCTGACCTCTGGCAGGTAGCATAGGGATGGTAGCTTGCATAGGGGTTGTAGAGAGGAATAGGGACCATGGGAGGGAAGTGCCAGGTGTGGGATGGATGGAGGTAGGGATTGGAGGCACTATAGAGATGATGGTATTCCACCTGACCTCCCGCATAGTCAGGGTAGCTGTTCCTGTCCACCACAAAGGTGATGGGTCGACTGTAGAAGTTGTGCATGTGGATGGGAGGGAACATCACAGATCTGGACATGTCTTCTGCTCTCCCAGGCCGCAGCGGTGGGTAGGTATAAGCAGAAGGTGGGATCATGGCTGGGTAATATTCCCGTGGCACAAAGCTGGACTGGTACATTGTACAGGAGCCTGGGGTTTTACACAGGGGGCACTTCTCTGGAGCAGTTGCTAAGTCTCAAAAGCTGTGAGGACAGAAGGGGAAGAGAATCAATTTATATACATTTCAGGGTGAATAAAGAGATACACTTAGCACTGTAAGCATACCAACTAATGAATAATTAATACAAGGAACTCCCCACAGCTTGCAAGGGCAGTAACCTACCAAGAATAAGTGAGCCACATTGCCAGTGACTGCTTCTTAACTCCTCTGCAAGACATCATTTAACCCACAGATGTCTGAGTTGCAAAGATGAGAACAAGCTGACATAAAGACCACTGAGGGCAGAAGAGTCAACCTCATCTCCTCATGACTTGTGGCTGCAGTGCTGGGAGGCAGCAAGACACTGCAAGAAGCTGAAGGCCCTTGAGCAGACGTGAAAGTGGGAAAGGCAGGCACAAGAGAAAGAAACAAAGCAGGCAGGCAAAGAAAGGAAAGAGGCAACATAGCCCAACCCTGCTGCAGTCATGTCAACTGCCATCCTGCCCAGACAAGGAAATCTTAAACAAATAAAAAGATCTTCAGCTGTCCTTGACTCTCTCCCCATCCTCCCAAAGCCCTGCTTTTACTCTGATAAGCAAACAAGAGCTGTACCTTTTGTGTATTTCTAAAGCAAAATCCAGGCACATCTACACTTCCTCTGACAAGTTCTAAGTACGGGTTTCTCTTTCTGGTTTCACTAATTACCATTCAGGTTTAAGTGTGCATTTACCTTGAGCAGCTCTGACCTACAGCTGAATTTGCTCCTAGCCTGCCCTTGCCAGATATCCAAGCACCCTCCAGGGCATGAGACAATGTCCTCCCATGATTCATTATCCTCTCCCCTAGGGCCAGAAAAGAAGCTGTATATAGCATAGGGTTGTTGTTTTGTTTTTTTTTTAAAGAGTTTGCTGTCAGAAACAGGGAAAGTTTATGCATAGAACTGAAGGCAGCAAACTGGATTTTTTTTTTCTTTCCATGGAGTTCAGATCTTGTGGGCTCTTCATGCCTTAACTAGAGTTGCCCCTCCCACAGATGCTAACCAAGAAAGACAGATGAAAGTTCAGCTGTCCCCTAAGAGCTGCCTGACACAAGCAATGCTGGGTACTGCAAAATGAGGGGTTTTCTTTTAGCTAGCACAAGTTCCTCCTTCTCCTAAAGGTTCATAATGAACACTAACTAGCTCAAGCCTTTTTTTGCCATGGGTTCAGGGCTAGATACTTTCACCCTGCACAGGGAACAGCAGAACAGCACTGAAGTATTCAGTCAAGACCAGGCAGCACCCTTAAACAAGACTTGCAGCCTTGGAGACAAAGCCCATCAGAACCTTCACCCCCTCAGATAGGAGGAAATGAAACAAAGTTCACAACCTACTTGCCTAACTTGCTCAGAATGACCACAAAAATCCAAAGGGGTGTTGTATGTCAATGGCAGCATGAAGTGGGTACATGGAATAAATGGTTTCATCTTGAAAAACAGTCTCAGCACCTCTTTAAATAGCTCATCCATGCATTCCTATTGAGATCTGCACTTCCATAAAGTGCTTTTATTTCAGAGCAAGTGGTCTGCACAGAGTGTGCAGCTATTGCATCCATAATATGAAACAAAGCAAGCCCAGTTTACACCCCTCCTGCTGGGTCAGTGTGCTGCTCCAAGCCAGTTAAGGACAACCCTGGAGAAGCTGTTCACATCTAGTTGATGATCAGCTCTTGCTCAAAAGCTTCTGTAGCACCCTGCATTTTGGCTGTCAGCTTCATTGCTCCCAGATCTTCCTGGCAGCTGCAAGGAGAAGGACTGGCAGGACATCGAAATCACTGGGGGTTTATCACAAGGCAGCCTGAGCACAGCTACTAATTGCTTTGATTTTACATTGAAGAAAGATAAGGGGAACAAGCTGGTGTCTTAGCCAGGCAGGATGACCCACAAGAGGAAGCAAACTGAACAGATAAGAAGGGGGAACAAGATGAGGATTAAGCAGGGCTAGAAGCGCTTCAGGGCAGCATTATCACATGCCCTACCACAGAAGCAAATACATTTCCCTGGAAGCAGATCACCCGGGAGGAGTGTGTTGACAGCCTACACAAAACTTCACAGCCTCAGAGGAAGTGTGCAAACCTGTCAGGGCATGCCTTGACTGGGTGGCCTCTGCCAGGCCCCACTGCACAGCTGCCCGGTGCTGCCCTGTCCCTGCCTGCACCCAAGCACAGAGCTCTCGGACTGCCCAGACACAGCCTTACCTGCAGAGGCACAAGGCACCGAGCCCCAGCTCCTGGCTTGCACGACCCAGCACTGCTCTGAATACTCGGCTGTGTTGCAACAAGGTTTTGGTATGCAGGAGGCACAATACTCCTGCCCTGCAGAGCAGCACCCTGGTGCTCCCAGGGGCTGTCAATGCAGTTTACCCCACCATTACACAATTGCTTGTTGTTCATACTGACCTTCAGGCTGAGCTACAGCATGACAAATCCATGTGTACAGGCGAAGAGGGCTTTGACAACACCAGTACCAGCTTGCCCGACCCCATCCCTCACTTACCAGGAAGTAAAAGCAGACGCTGCATCAGTGAAAACAGGGTTTGCCCAGAAGGTGATCATTTGTCAGGCCACCTGATAGCTGGAAGGCACCAAAAGCCAGACGCTTAAGAAAACCAACTCTGAACACCAACACCAAGTGGTACCACTTGAGGAAGGACTCCAATCCCCTGTTTCTTCTCCCCTTCCTCTTCTCAAGGAGACCTTACAGCACCTTCCAGTACCTAAAGGGGGTCTCCAAGAACGCTGGCAAGGGAATTTTCACAAGGGCAAGCAGTGATAGGACAAGGGTAATGGAGAGTGAATTCAAATTGAATATTAGAAATTAAAATCCTTTACTGTGAGGGTGGTGAGGCACCAGAGCAGGATGCCCAGAGAAGCTGTGGATGCCCCATCCCTGGAAGCATTCCAGGTGAGACTTGATGGGGCTCTGAGAGCTCTAGTCTAGTGGAAGGTGCCCCTGCCCACGGCAGAGAAGTTAAAACTGGATGATCTTTAAGTCCTTTCCAACTCAAACCATACTATGATCCACCTGCTCTTACTTCTCTTGTTTCTCCAGTACCAGCAGCCAGAGGCTGGCCTGGTCTTGGAAGTAAATATCTGACAACCTCCAACTCTTCAGGACCAACTACAGGACCAGAAAGGGAGAGGGGATCCTAGCTGATCTGTCTCTTCAGACTACCATCCTCCTTTGCTCCACTTTCAAGCTCTGTTACCCCTTGGGAAAAAAAATAAATTAAAAAATCACCACATCTGTTGCCCAGCACTTGAATGTCCTGAGCAGGAACAGGCAAAGCAGTCCTTAAATCCTGAGCTGAACTCTGCTAAATGCTTGCCTGCTCCTGAGAGCCACTGACATCCATCAATACATGCCAGGTATTGGTGGCACAGATGAAAAGCCTGGATGGGCAGACAGCAGGCTGTGCCTGGGAGCCAAGCCTCCCCACGCCAGGGCACTGGGAGCAGTGGTTGGCAGCAGGAAACAAAGGGCCAATACAGTAAGAAAGGCCACAGCAAGAGACAAGGCAGCCTCTCCTTTTAAGCCTTTCCAGCAATTTTGACCTTGCTGGAAAAGGGTTCAGATCCCACTTGGCAGGTGCTGAATGAGACACCAGGCACAATAAAAAGGAGAAAAAACTCCAAAGATGGTCACAGAAAACTAACATAAGATTGTCATCTCTTCTTGGTGAGAACATGATACTGCAGACTATTCCCAGGCTTGCCAGAGCTGACTCCAGCAATTCCTCTACCCACTGCCCCAGTCATCTGGCGAGGCCTTTCCCTCCTCAAACATCTTGGTGGAGGTCAAGGGGACTGACACCACAGCTCCCAAAAAAAGGCCTGCCAAGCAAAGCGTGCTTCACACCAGCTGCCCCACATAAGAGTTGCTATGGAGCAATCAAGCAATGTTTGCAATACAAAACTAGAGAGGACATTTGATAAGAGAAGCTTTTGTTTCAGCCCTCTCAGTTACTACAGGTGATGAAACCACCACTAGTTAAAACAGAAATGCCCAAGTCTGGTAGGGCTTTCCTAGTATGTAAAGCAGTAGAAATTACCTGCTAAAAATACAGAAGACCATGGTTCTTCTGAACACCTCAGAGCAGCAGAGCTTTACTATCACCTCAGCTAGCTTTGAATTTGGTGAGCTTTCTTTTTAGGTATTTGTGGAACACAAGAGACCACTGTGAGCTACAGAAAACAGAGGAAAATAAATATTCAATTCCATGCCAGACTTCACATGCTGTAGGAGAGAGATTGAAGTGAGCCTGACTGTACCATGGGCAGTACCAACACACAGGTGTGCCATAACACCCAACATGTAAAACTTCATACAAGTATCGCGCATGTCTGGAGAGACTGGTTTCACCAAATCCTCTGTCCAGCAGAAGCAGGGTCCCCAGGTCAGGCTGGCAGTTTGGATGGGTTTAGATACTGCCTCTGGGAATATGCTGCAAGACAACACAATTGCAGAGACACTGGGCCCATGGAAGAGGACACGATCACCTAATTTACTGTAACTCTCAACAGAGGCTTTTCTCGCCTCATTCCATAGCCCTGTGATCAGCTCACAAATGAAGATACCATAAAGTTACCCTTTCCTCTGTTCCAGCACTCAAGTTTTCAGACTATTCTTTCTAGCTTTTTTTCCTGACCTCCTCCTCCTCTCCCCACCCCACAAAAAAAACCACAGATCTCCTACCATTGCTCTGTAACAACTCCCAAGGGTACAGGGATTAATACTGCAAAAGCACCGATTTCTCCCAGCCAAGAGAATTAAGAAGTAATGAGTTATTTCCAGTTAGTCTCCCCATTTTGAGCAGAGTCTGCAAAATTTTTGCCACCTGACAACAGCGAAGTCTTTTAAAAAAACCTTTTTTTAAAAAAACCCAAAACTTCAAGGACTGCTTAAAGTGAGATGTTAAAACTGAATGTTTTTATTCAGTCAAGTTTTGTCTTCCATCACTCTGGTATCAGTCCCACACACTTACCCAGCATCCTGGTAGCTGGAGATAGTGCGTGGGAGCAGATCATGACAAAGCAGTTTCATATTTCTCCTTGTCACTTCTATCCCTTTATTGCCAGCTTAAGGTCATGTTTTGTTTGAAGTCTTTTCAGTAAAGAAAGACTTCATCCAGAAATCTTCTTCATCCAGGAGAAGATTCCCAAGTACTTCTAGGGGAGGTGGGAAAGCAGTACAAAAAGCCACAACACAATAACTTTGATCCTCCACCACCAGTACTGATCCTTAGGACACAGGCACTTGGCTGCCTTCCTAAACAGGATGCTTTCTCTTAGCCAGATATGCCTGGCAGCAACACAGGAGTTCAAGGAAAATGCAATAGCTCATTAAAAGCTGGGCCTTTTCAGGCCTTAGTTTTTATCTAGAGGACCAGATTCCCATGCTAGTGCTGCTTAATAATGGAAAAATTTGAATTTTGAACACAAACCCACTCACCCCCAAACGTAAAATAGCAGCGCATTTTGCTACACTCTCCAAGAGAAAGCCAACTCATATTGCCCCACCAGAGTACTCCAAGAAGTCTTAAATACTTGCACAAGGGGTTACTGCATCACACCCAGTTCAAGGTACCAGCAGACAGCAGTGATTAACAGCAATACATATCAATGCTGTAGAGAACAAGCCTCCCCACATCACTAACCCAGTCTGAGGAACTCCCCCAGCAATGCTGGGACTCTTGTTTCCTCTCACCCCACAGGAGGCACCTTTCTATCAGGAATTACTTCACTGCCCAAATTCTTACAGCAGCCCAAGCCAACTGGAAAAATACCACAAGCACAGCTGATATGAGAGCTCCATGAACAATCCCCTCAGCTCAGCCAAGGGGGAGAATTTAACTTCTGAAGCCAGAAGACACCAGTCTCACCCTGCTGTTACTAGTGCACCATGAAGAAAAGAGCTCCAGCTGGCATTGGTAACTCTGGAAATAGCAGCTAATGCATATTACAGTCAGTCATCCCTTACAGAGGCCCTTTGAAGAGGGAATAGATCCATTTCAGCTATTCAAAGCAACATTCCCAGAAAGCACTGAAGTCTAGTGTGGGTCTGGCATTTGTTTCTGAGGTCTGCGCAAAGCCCAGACTCTGTATGAAATCAAAACACCAGGAAAAGCCCAAGTCATTGCAGAGCAAGTCTTTACTTGACAGCCGTTATCCAAAAACCACCTCCCTGCATAACTCTGCTCAAATGGCAGCCAAAATGCAACTCACTGGTGACAGAGAGGTTTGCAGCAGCCACTCCTACTCTGACTGCAGCTGCTGGGTAACACAGCAGCTCTGGAACAGCTGTGCCACCAAGAATAAAACATGATGAGTGTTACCATAGGGTGAGTGCATCAGCAGGCAAGGCTCTAGAAAACATCCCTGCCTGCTGCCAAGGTGATCCTGACACTGTCACCTGTCCAGCCTCTTCCTGGGTATGCATCTGCTGCACCAGAGGATACATTTTGGATATACTCCACATGTTCTCCTTTCAGCTTAGCCTAACTTCTGTGTTATTAAAGCTTCCACCACCACATTCTCATCTTCCCAGTAACCACTGCACGCACCCTTTACATCAGATGTCCTCCTCACCTGAGGTTCAAATGTGTGTCCCAAGTCTCAGTATCACAGCCACAATGGTTTTTTTCTCATTTAAATGCTTTCCCAGATGCAGCTCTGTATCAAGACAGTACTCTTTCTTTAGTTGAGCGTATTTTAATGTGTATTTCATAGCATTCAGTCCTAAGGATCCCCTCCATGTTAAAACACAGCCTGCACAGACCTGCTCCTCCTCTCACTCAAGAGTTCATCTGATACCCATCATCTCCATCCAGACATGTTCTTCAAAGAAAAGATCTCAGTACCAGTTAGCTCAAGCTTCCAAATTTGGATGTCCTGGTTGAGCCCCCAGTTGTGACTTCTGCCCAGCTATTCCCCTTCATATTACAGTGTTGAGAGAACAGACTCAGAGTACTAGTTATCTCAAGCACACCAATAAGTCAACTAAATGACCACTAACCACATTAATGCACCAGTATCATCTCACAGCTATTTATATCACTTTGCACACAGCTATAAAGCTACTAATCAAGTCTTACGAACCACACATGATGCTGTTGAGTCACCCTTCCCTCCCACACCACTTAGCACTAGGATGCACATCTACCCCACTTTGCTCTGCCCTCCCACAACAATTCTTTCCAGCATAGACCTGATGTAGAGTCCAGCAGGTTGTTCAAGGAGCATCACTTCAGCATTCCTGTGAGCTTGGGTCCTCAAGCTTCATTATCATCCAGATACCTGCAATCCTTCAGTCAGCTGATCTCACCTTTGTCTCATTTTATACATTATTCTCTAATTTCAGGATCCACGATTTCTGCCACATTCATGCTTCCTTTACCTCAGTCTCCTCCCAAACAGACAATCCATCCAGATTATTTCTTCGTCAATTTTGCCACATCCATAATTAAACCTGACAATTCTGACATTGTTACCTTGGTAATCTCAGCCTTACCGTGGTATTATGGATATGGTGCAGGCAGCCTTGAAAGGTTTTACCCTGCAAGAGCAGCTTCAGACACTCCATAGTTATTTGGTTCCTCCCGGTTATATATTGTTTACTTTACACACTCCAAGACAAATCATTCAATTCCAGCCTTAATTCCCATGCCCAGCTCCAGTTACCTACCAGCACTTTCTTATCTTACACAAAGATATGTTGCATAACAGAGCAACATGTTTTGTACTTCCACAGCATCCTACTCTCACAGCTACTTGATTACAAGTCTTTGTCCTTGAAGTGCTCTTGGGAGTCTCCTGATATCCTGCAAAGGTACACAGCCTGGTTCTCCAGAGGCACTGTTATACCCATAGTGGGTTTCCTCTGTTGACAAATACCAGTGTCCCAGAAAACTATTTGCATTTTAACTCTTTGTTCTTTAAATAGATTCTATTTAGATCTTAGATCCTATTCCCACATATCCTGCAATGAGGATGGATATGCAGAAGTACAGAAGGTATAATCTTATTCACTTATATTATGTCTTCCCAGAGTATCAGCACCCTAAACAGTAGGAGAGGGCAGGAAAGATTATCCACTCTTTGGGGTTGTATTACATACAACACACCCCTCTGGCATATAAGGGGGTTTTCTGTTACAACAGCAACACACACTGCATTTCTAGTGTAAGTTCAAACATCTGAGCTACAATTACCCATGGGAACACTGCTCTTATTGCATCCCCCAGGCAGACAGCTGCAGCATCTGCTGAGCTACAACTTTGCTATAACTTTAAAAAAACCAACCAACTACCTTCTGTTATGGTCTTTGACAATACAGAACATAGCTCACAAATAACATTATTGATTTTTTAAAATAGGAATCAAAAGAAAATCTTGTGTTTCCAGGAATACAATGACTCAAAGGCCTTTCTGTGTCATTTTTTCAAAATTAAAGTGCTTAAAGCCTCTCATCACACAACAATAACAATTTACCTTAGTATCTTTCACAAGCAGGTGGTGATAGCAATATTACAGAGCAGAGCACTGGCATGAGTCAATACTACAACCAAGTTATGCTACTGTGCATGGACTGGCACCCACATGATCAAACAGCAGATGTGAAAAGGACACCACCTGCAAAGGGATTTGTGTTTTTAAGAAGCCAGGCAAAATACAGAACATCTCAGTCATATACTGCTCTGCTACTGCCAACGTTAAAGGCAGCATATAACTGCAGAAACATTGCAGAACAGCCTGGTCTATAAGTGCAGAACACAGAGAGAGATTTGCTTGGCATATGTGTACTCACATGTGGAGAAGAGACAAGCAGGAGAATGCCTTCACTTAACCAAGGAACAGTAGGATACACAACCTGATCTTAAGAAAGCAGGTTACTTTCCACAGGCTCTTTTTCACTGAAGTACCTTAGGGACACACAGAGAGTAAGGAGATGTCCTAAGACACCACATTAGACCTAGTGGAAGTTTTTCCTGTGGTAACCAAGGCAGCAAAACTTGCCTGAACTTGCCTTTATATCTTAAGATGGTAACAGGAGGCTCATTCCTTCAGCAATTACATTACATGCTCAGACAAGGAACAAGGATACAGGACACAGGTAAAGAAGCAGCTAAAATCAGCACATAAAGTCAGCATAGAAAAACCTCAAAAGCACTCACCAAAACTTGAGGTTCTTTCTCAAGTCAGCAAAACTTAGAGAACTGCAACCTTCAAAGCAACAGACTAACACAGAAAAGAACCCCCCCATTAAACACTACAAAAATAAACACTCCTCTTTTCTCTTAGTGTTACTTCCCCCAAGCTTTTTACTCACACTCAGCCACAACTAAGCTGGTATTTGTACTCACAGCTCATCCAGATTGTAATTAAGTAAGAAGCCATATCAGTGGCTCCCATCAGCACTACCTTATTGTAAGCACCTGCACTGTGGTGGACCTTTACAGACAGAAATCTCCACAGGAGTTTTAAATGGGTGACTCCTGCAAAGTCAGCTCATCATCATCCAGCACAACAGCAGCAGTAGTGCAGCTCCTTTGGGATGCTTACTGATTCTGTGATCTTAGAGGTCTTTTTCAAACTAAATGATTCTTTGATTAGTGCCTTATGCCTTGCTCTGCTGCAGGTGATCTCAATAGCTAAAGCTAAATACGTACAAATCACTCTTTAATTACAAACCATGTTGATTACAGTTAGTTATCTGGCTTCTAGGAATTTATAAAAATGACCTGCTTAAGAAGCTACTAGTAAGTATAATGTGCAAACCCATTGGAAAGTAATAGGGTGCAATAACACCTTCCTGTGCACAGCAATTGGCTTTTGCCTCAATTTTTCATGGTGAAATTTCCCCTGGAGAAATTTGAGAACAGCTTAATGGAAGCAACTGTTGCAGTGAGAGACCAAAGGTGATGCATATGCTGAACATAGGAGTTGCTTCTTTGAGAGAAAGGGCCACAGAGAGATCTTAAATGATAATGGACAATAATAGTCCCTATTTTCTGAAATACACAGGGTGAATGGAAATTAATGGTGGGAGAGAAATGTAAGTCTCTGATTACTAAGACCAGAGACAGGATCTTTGCTGGGTTACTGCCCCACCTTCCCAAGCAGCCATGTATACATTTTTGTTCCCACTAAATCGTTCTGCAGCTTGGCACATGTTCTTTGGAGAAGAGGAGGCTCGGGGGGACCTCACTGCTCTTCACAAACCCTGACAGGAGGTTGTGATGAGGCGGAGGCTGGTCTTTTCTACCGTGACTACAGAGAGAGGGACAGAAGAAATGGACTCAAGCTGGGACAGTGGAGATTCAGATTAAATACCAGAATTTTGATTTTTCACTGTTTGAGTGATCAGGCATTGGAATTGGTTGCACAGATGGTGGAGTTGCCATCCCTGGAGGTTTTCAAGTGGCCTCTGGAAATGGCACTGGGTGATACGGTTTAGTGGCTTACAGGTTGCAGTGGTGGCGCTGGGCTGGCGGGTGGACTGGATAAACTTGAAGATCTCATGCAATATTGATGATTCCACGATGATTCTACGATTCCCCGACTCCAAGCGCTGGCGTCCCGGCCAGGCCGCGTTTCCATGGCGACGGGCGGACGGACCATAGAGGTGGCGCCGCACCAGAAAGGCTCGTGCGGCTGGGGGCGGGGATATGCAAATAAGGGAGCAGAGTGCCCTCACGCGCGCTGGCTGCCGGGAGGTGCCGGCGGCTTCACTTGCCAAGACGCAAAATGGCCGCGGGGCGGGGCTGGGGGCGCGCATGCGCGGCTGTGTCGTGCGACAGCGGAGCGGCGGGGGAGCGCCGGTACCGGACGCAGGTAGGAGGCGCCGAGGCGGCGGGCGGGCGTTTCTGCCGCCTCATCTCTGGCCGTGGTCTGTCTCTCTACCTGTAGTGTAGTAGGGTGGCGGACCCCTTGTCCGCTCAGTAAGGTGCTTCGGGTAGAGTGGGAGAGGCTACCCTCCCCGGGGGTGCCTCTGCGGGAAGGGGGCCCCCCCCCTTCCCTGCAGTGGTAGAGCCCTGGCGGATATTCCCTCTGTTATCGTGGATGATCCCACTTTGGGCCCGGGGGTGCCGTCGTTGCCTGGTCTCGGTGCCCGTGGGCAGAGGGCTCAGTCCTGGAGCCGGTGGGGTCTGCTCCCGGTAAGGAGAGGCGGCTCTGGCATTGCTCTCTTCTCCCGGAGTGTGCCGCGGGTCTCTGGTGTCCCTGTTACACCTTCCCCTCACCTGGAAGGCTTCAACCCACTGCCATGGAGCCTGCGGGAGAGCCCAGCGGGGAAGGATGGCAGTGCCTCTGGAGATCCCGTTTGGGAAGGATGGTCTCGCCTCTGCCTGGCCACTCCTTCCTCTGCCGGGGTTGCCAGGCCTCCCCTCAGCGCGGAGGGTCCCTGCGGATGGGGCACAGGGGATGGCAGCGCTGCTTGCACATGTCCAAAGTCACGGTGTCCCCGTGTCCAGCCTGACTCGGCAGGCATCGCCTGGCTCCCTGTGCTCCTGTCCCGCACAGGCCGCCAGCGGCTGCAGGTGGTGACCCAGTCAGTGGCGTGTGGCCTTTGGCTGCAGCTGGGGCCCTGCGGAGGGACGGTGGCCTTGGGAGGTTTGCATAGGTGGAGAGACTCCCTGTTCCGGGGAGGCTGTGTAGCAGAAACTCCTGGTGGCTGCACTTGGCAGAGTGGTGAAAGTTGCTCCTCACCTGGAGTTTCTTGTTAAGTCTTAACAAAGAACAGGCAGTATGTGTGCAGTAATCCCCTCTTGTAGCTCCTTTGAAGCAAATCTTGGGGTTTGTTTTCAATGATGATTTCAAATTAACTTCTAGTTTTGTAATTTGAGGCCAGAGTTACCTGGCATTGGTTCCCATCCTAGTGCTGTGAGCTCCATTACAGGATTAGAGCTTATATTGACAGGAAGTGATCAGCAACAAGATTTTTAATATATCTAACACACTTCCTTTACACTGTAAAACAATGAGTTCTTCAGACATGGGATGTTGTGTGTTGTTAAGGTAAAAGCCTCGCCAAGTTCCAAGGCTATGAGATCTGCCCTGTTATCTCTGTATTGACAAATCTTGTGTTCTTATTAGGGAATGAGATCTGATTGAACAAGATTGCTCAGCTGGAGCACAGCTCCATGGAAGCTACCAGCTGGTTCAAGGTATTAGTTGTCTGTGTGGCAGTTGTGTTTGCGTGTATGAACTCAGCAGGGGTGATGGAAGCACATGATTGCTTGTAATAAGAAGGGTATTACTTAACCTCATGGTGCACAGTCATCAGTGATTGTTGAATTGGTAAACAGTACTGGGAAACACCCTCATAACCTCTTTCAGTCATGTTTCCATGCCTGATCCAGGTGGTTTCAAAGTTTTCATTTCTTTACCCGTCAGATACAGAGCTGCTGGGAGCCTGCTTTGGGATGTTTGTTCATGTTTCACACAGGACTGTGTTTAATGTTCCCTCAAGAGTCTTTGTTACTAAGGGATTATCCAAGGGTGTTTAGGAGGGTTTCAGGAGAAGTATGGAGTGGAGAAACAGAGAGCCTTAGAGTTATATTCGTCTCTAAAAGGGTGCACAAGATCAAATTTTTGTCAGAGGAGCCTAAATTTTGTGAAGTGTGTATCTAGGAAGGAGCTTTCCTAGGACAGAAATGGGATTTTGAGAGGTATTTTTTTGTTTAAGTGGAGGTTCTTTTGTTTTCATTTATTCAAATAGCTCTGTGGGGGGATTTCTCATTTTACTGAGAGAGTTCTGCCAGAATCCAGGTAGCTTCGTGGGGTGAGGACCCTCTGAGATATCTTGTATTGTGGAGGTGTCCTGGGGTACCATGTGTGGGAGGGAAGGAGTGTGCAGAACCTGGTCTGTGCTCCCAAAATGGGCTCATTACTGACGGATAACCCTGACCAGACAAAGACATCATGGCTGTCACTTGCAGGCTCTGGGAGGAATTGATGTGCCCAGCACCAGGAGTTTTGCTGGGACAGGTCACAGGACATCAGCTCTTCCACAGGTGCAGCTCCAGCCCAGCTTCCCTGTGAGTGGGGCCAGACTACCAGCAGTCCGGTCCTGTCTGGCTGTGACAAATGTCTATAAATAGGGTTTTCTCTCAGGTGGTTTTTCCAGCTTCTGGGTGGATTTATTGTGTGGCACTTGCAGACATACAGAGCTGGCTTAGTAAGCCCCTCAAAACCCAGAATATCCAGCAGAGGCAGTGCAGTGGCAGCTCAAGCAAGCACAGACATATCCTGAAGTATTATTTGGGATTCCAGCCTGCATTACCCACACAGGGGAGAATGAATACGAGAGTCGTCCCCATACTGCAGTCAGGTCTGCAGATGGCTGTTTCAGGTTGCTGAGTGGCAACTTCAGCACATAAAAATCATCTGGCCTTGCTTAAAAGGCTGGCTTGAGCCAAGATTCACATGTATGGCTCTGCTGCTGGCTCAGTACAAGTGGCTTCAGCTGTGGAAGGCTGGAGCTCAGCCTTGTTGTAAGGCCAAAGCATTGCCGAATCACCACGGGACACGAGGACTCGTGCATCCAGCTGTGAGCTGGCTGGGAACTTAGAACACATGTGTGAGCCCCAAGCTGTGGTGTGTTCCAGACACAGCTGTATGCCAGCACTCTCAAACAAAGCAGTGCTTTCCTGGTAGCCAGTATTCCAACATCCTCCTCAGGAAGATAAGATCTGTGGACGTCACTGGCAGGAGCCAGATGTCAAATGCGGAGGAGGAAGTTTCTCAAATAAAGACTCATTGCTTTTTAATTTATGAGCTTGTTGCTTTATGACTGTGTTAGAGGTTCAGTGTAAATGAATCCCTCCTGCAGCTCCTTTTCCCATTCCTTCTTACAGCCTCATATTGAAAAGTTCTGACATACTCCATGAATAATTCTCCATCCCAAGGAAAAGGTTATGAAAATACCAGTGTGGCAGTAACACAGTGCTTTGGGTGTAGAAGTGAAATCTGCTTTTTACAGACAACTGTGATTTGTTTCTTTTTAACTGCACATTTGCAGATGAGGAGGGAAAAAAATATCTATCAAATGACCTAATGACTATCCTAGCAAAAGTGACATCACTTGCAAATATCATCTGGCTGGAGAGGTTGCACATCTGTGAGGGAGTGATGAGGGAGCAGAAAGAAAGGAAGTGGAACTTCACCCTCTTTGAACAGTGCTGTAGCATTTATATGACAAAATGAGGTGTCTCTGGAAATCTCAACAGCTGTGGTTTGTGCAACATGTGCTCAGTGAAGCACTTTTTGGATGGGGACAGCATGAAGTGCAGCACTAAGACCAAGGCTTGAGCGGGCTCTGCTTTCACACAGGTTTTGGATAGCAAAGGCAAGCCCAGGATAAGAGTCACTCTAGCAGGTCACACTGCTGGTCTGTCTCTCCCCATATGCTGCCCCACGGTGGCAGCAGGAGATGCTGTTTAGGGGAGAGCACATCAGTCTCTTGAGATCCCATTTATGGCCTTTCCACTTGTCCACCCCCAGCCTGCACAGCTGGCTTGAGGCGGTTAGAGGGGATTTCCCTGCCTTGTTCCCTTTAGTAGCTGTTTGTGTACAGCTGTTTTCCATGACTTTGTCTAATCCTTTGAACCTGCTGCCCAGCTCTCTAATATCCTTTGGTAGCAAATGTCAGGTGTTTACTACCTGCTAGGTAAAGAAATATTTTTGTGTGATTTAAGCTGACTTCCTGCTAGTTACAGTGAGTGTTCCCAGTTCTTATGTCCTGACAATTCCATGAAGGCGCCCAGCAGTCTGATGTCTTCATCTGCTCTTCTGTCAGTCCTCCACAGAAGGCTTTTGGTGAGAGACAGAGGACTTACCTCTTGCCTTAACTCTCCTTTCTTCTTAACCTTTGTCTTTACTCATTGTGACTCCTTTCCAATTCTTGACCATACAAAATGAAATTTCCCCTTGAGGTTTGTCTGTCTTTAATTATGTCTATAAAGGTTCATTGTCTGGCTGAATTCTCTTCCAAGCAGTGTCTTCCTTTTTTCTGGCCATGGGTTTTGGCCTGGCAGGGATGCAGGATGGTGTCTGAGCTCCACAAGGGCTCTGCAGTTGGATCCAGTTGAGGTCTAGTGCTTTGGCTGGGAGTGGAACCGAGGTGCAGTTTCAATCTAGTGATGTAATTTATTGGAACAAATACTGTTCCTGCTCCTTCTGAACTAGTTATGAGGAATTCCTTGGCCTAGGCAGAGCAGATGGTTATTTTTGCTTTTCTAATCTTGCCTAGAAGTGGTCAGACTCATGGCTTCAGGGAAATGCTGAATGGGACTGGCATTTCATCAGGTTTCATACCCAGACGTTTATTCTTCTGCTTGATTTCCTGCTTGGACTTGCTGCAGCTGGTGTTGCAAGCCCAAGAGGATGGTGTGGTGCGTAGGTTCCTATTTCTTATGTGTCCAGTCTTATCCCACATTGCAAAGCCCCCATGATATATCTGAGTTGGGTGAGTGCAGACCCTGGAGGGCTGGAACAGGAGTGGCACACAGCCCTTTATCTTGCTTTTGACAGTGCCAAGATAACAACCTTGTTGTCACCCTTTGTGTGTGTGCTGTGAACAGGGCAGGATGGCATGGGCTGGAGGAGCTGACTTGTACTGATTTAAGAAACCCTTGTGTCTCATACAAGTGCCTTGTGTTTTTCCTTGGGTCTGTAGCAACTGACATGTGAGAGAGCTCAGCCTGAAAAGCACAAGAGATCATTTCTGGCCCCATCTCCTGGCCATGAGCTCCAGCCAGTGCAGGTGTGAGGAGTCTTCCTCTCACACTCAGCCCCTTGTGAACATACAGTGACTTGTTCTGGTCTAAGGCTGCTGTGTCCACGTGTTTTATTTCTGTGTATATTGCTGTCCAGCCAAAACATCTTTATTTCAGACTATGGTCCTAAGACTTAGGCCACTCCAAGACAAGCTGAACCACTGCTAAGGCACTTCTGGTCAACTTTGTTGCATGATGGCAGCGTGCCTGCTGCAGTCATGTTCTGGTCATGTCTCTTCGTGCCACAAAGCAGCAGCACTGCTCACCACAAATAACTCCTATCTGAGCCAGCCAAGGTGCAGTAAGCTGTGACTGCCTGGGGAAAGCATTGTGTACAGGTGAGGTTACATCACAGCTCTTGTCATTTTTATTTGGGTAAAAATTTACATGAGTACCTAAAAATACCAGTGACTAGGTGTGTTTTCTGAAGGCTGCTTTGTTGTTTGCAGCTATCTAGCTTGATTCTTCCTCTGACCTTGCCTTTAAAGAGCTGGATTAATTGTCTGCTTGCTGGATAACAAAGAACATTACAGGGTAAAGGACAGGGCAGGCTGCTCAGAAGGAGGCAGCCATACCCCCAGGAGCCCACAGCCTGGCTTCAGCTTAATGAAACAGCTTTAGTGCAGCAGACAGCTTCTAGTCTCTTAAATCCCCTCCAATCCACTTTGTAGCAGCTCCTCAAAACAATACAAATTCTGATTGCTGCATACAAAGATTTACCAATTAACTTGATTCACCTTTTACTTTATTTAAGAAAATGAATCTGTTTTCATTTTATTTTATTTATTTCTTTTTCTCTCCTGCAGGAGCAACAATGGATTGGCCCCAACAAAGATGTAGTAGGTGTTGGGAGAAGACATCTCACCTGAAATGGAGCTGATCGAAGGAGCTGAACACTGACTGCACCAACATGGGGCTGCGACTGCTGGCTTGTCTCTTCCATTTGCCCACTGCCGTGGTCTATGGGTCTCTGTCGCTCTTTGTTTCCATTTTGCACAACGTGTTCCTCCTGTACTACGTGGACACCTTCGTCTCTGTTTACAAGATTGATAAACTGTCCTTTTGGATAGGAGAGGTTAGTTTTTTTCCATCAGCTTCTGTGCTCTTTAAGTAGCAAACTCTGAAACCAAGACTGCTCCTTGCTAGAAATGTGAAAACTGTTAGTTGTAACAGCAGTGTTCCCTTTTGGAGAGGGAGCAAGGGAGCCTTCCAAATGCTAACTTGGGCTTTTCAGTTTTTCCCACTTACGTAAAAATAGAACAAGCTGGGACAGAAAATGCAGAGACTTTGTTCTTGAGACTGCCTTTCCTCTGGGGACGTTGGGGTGTTTCACAGGCAGTGAAAACCACTGGCCTTACTGCCAGTTGCTCCAAACAGGGGCATCATACAGTGGTGATGGGGCAGGGAAGGAGTGCTGGGACAGTTCCTGCTGATGGCTCACCATGCCAACTCAGCACTGCTTGCTTTGGTGACAGAATGGAGCTGTCCTGTGGTTTGTTTCACTGTCCTGTTTTCTTTCCTAGACAGTGTTTCTGATCTGGAACAGCCTCAATGACCCTCTGTTTGGCTGGCTGAGTGATCGAGTGTTCCTTAGCACACAGCAGTAAGTGAAGTTCTCCTTTCAGAAGAGTCTGGGAAGTTGTTTAGTCTCTAGGGAAGATGATGTCAAATTGGCAGCTTTAAAATGATGGCGTGGGAATGGCTTGCTGGGCATGGAACTCTTAAATGCCTCCTTTTTGTGGCATCTTTGAAGTTCAGTGCTCATAAATGTTGTTTCAGTACTTGCCTTTTTAGAGAAAGTCACACACGCTTATTGGGTGGATGGGGCCCTAACCCTTAACAGTCATGAGTGGTGCAGAACCTAAAATATGGGCATCTAAAATCTCAAGCCCCTGCTATATGAGCAAGCCTGTTAATGGGGTGTTAGAGTGTCTACATGGTTTGGGAGGCACAAGGGGGAAAAGTACAGTTATTTCCTCATGGAATGCCTCAGACCAGTTATTCCCAAACTCTATAGGATGGAAGCTGAGGCAAGACAGCTCTTTATTGTTGGCCATTAGCATTTCTCATGTATTTATGTCAACATTTTAAAGAAAATAATGGTGTGGCTTCCTGCAACTAGTAAAAACTCATGAAAATCATTTACATTGCACAACGTGCAGACAGTACAGCACTGTCAGGGAGAGAAATGCTCTGGAGAAAAAAAAAAAAACCTTTTCTTTTTGGCCTTCTTAAACCCATATTTTCAGTGTATTCACTATTAGCTGAGAAGGTATCTGATGTGGGTGGTTGTTACTTGAACAAAAGCTGTATTTGTGTCCGTGCCACTTACATGACTTCCTTGGAGAGGAAGAATATGTGATCGTGCAGGGTTTTGTCCAGGTACGTAAAATATTTTTTTCTTCTGTTGCAGGGCAGGAGCAGAGATTTCATCCCCTGAAGTAGTTCTGAAGAGACTCAGAGCACTAAGCCACAATGGCCCCCTCTTTGCCATTTCTTTCCTGGCTTTCTGGGTTTCCTGGGCTCATCCTGGTTTGCAGTTCCTCCTTTGCCTTTGCATGTACGACAGCTTTCTCACCATGGTTGACCTCCATCACAACGCCTTGCTTGCAGACCTGGCTGTTTCAGCAAAAGACAGGACTAGCCTCAACTTCTACTGCTCCCTCTTCAGTGCCATAGGCTCCCTGTCTGTCTTCATGTCCTATGCAGTGTGGAACAAGGAGGACTTCTTTTCTTTTCGCATATTTTGTGTCCTGCTGGCCCTCTGCTCCATTGTTGGTTTCACCCTGTCCACACAGCTGCTCCGCCAGCGGTTTCAGGCTGATGAGAAAGCGAAATGGGACCAGGAATCAACCCTGAAAGAGTAAGGGTCACAAATTCTCAGCAGGGACAAAGGCCTGACATAAATCTGCAGCAAACTAAATGTGTGAGAAGATCCAGAATGAGGCAAAATTTGTTAATTATCTCTCATTCATGTCTATTGATACAGTTTTCAGGATCAGCTGTCACATTGGCTCCTCTGAAAATAGAACAAAACTGTCTTGTGTCAGCCCTAGTCCAAACTGGAGGCAGAGGCCTAACCTGCTGTATGGCCATCCAGTGTTTGGAACATGAAATGAGTTCATGCCTAGAGCACCCAGTGAGGCCTGTGAGTGGTAAAATGTCAGAAGCAGCTTATGGAAGCATTTGTGCTTGAGCATGAAACCACATTGCTGCCTATTCCCTATGGAATTGGACAAGTGAATGTCTCTCCCTGTCACTCACTTCAGCTGTCTGATAGTGGTTGGGCTGGTAGGCCACTCCAAGCTGATTTTTCCTGTTCAGCTCCTTCCTCGGGCTGCCTCACTTGTCATCTCTTGTTATGAGTTGCCAGCATTATGCTGTAGTGGCAGCAGACCCTGATGAGATCTGCCAGGTGAGCTAACTGCAGGGACCTGGAAGAGGAGCATATGTATAATGGAATGGCTGATAAGAGGAGAATGCATTTCTGGACAGAAAGGTGAATTTTATGTTAAGAAGACAGATGTTCTTTGGGAGACCTGTTGCCTGTGCTTCTTACTAGCAATAAGCAATCATTGTTACAGACTCCACTGTTTTGATTGGTCCAGGAATATGAAAGGTCAGGATGGGAGCTGAGGAGAGACAGCTCTGCATCTACACGGAAAGAGCTGGGGACTCTGTCTTGGTGTGGGGGGGTTTATGGTTGCTTTTTATCCCTCCTTTTCCTTTAGGCTGTACATTGAGAAACTCTCCGTCCCCCAGGAGAAGAGGATCACCCTGGCAGAGTATCTCCAGCAGCTCTCCCGGCATCGCAACTTCCTCTGGTTTGTCTGCATGAATCTCGTCCAGGTAGGCACAGAAGTGTCACACTGCAATTCAGAGGATGGGTGCTGGCTCTGATTCTTTGAGATGGATGATTCAGCAGTATGTAAGTTCCTGAGGAAGGGCAAAGATGTTCCCAGCACCCACTTGCTCTTGGAGCCTCCTGCACATGCTGGCTGATTCAGCAGCTGGTAGCCACTCTCCCTGCTTGTGACCAAGGATACTTCCTGAGCAAGCTGTGGGATGCTCTTTCCTCTCTCTGCAGCCTAGGCTGGGTTACAGGGACTGACTGAGCTGTGTGGAGCCCATATGGGGTGCAGAAGCACAGGGCCCGGCTCACAGAGAGGATGAGTTTAGGAGTGCTGTTGCTGGCGTGGCTTTCAGCACAGTCCCCTTTCCCTTTCCATTTTCCTGAGGCTCGCATCACTGTTCTCACTGTCCAGCTGGATCCATCTCCCAGCTGGCTTTTACCATTTCTGTTCTTCATCCTCTTCAGTGATGATTATCAAATGCCGGCAGCCTGCCCAGCTTTGTGTGCTGCAGTCATGGCTCCCTGAGGATCCCTCAGTTTCCCTCAGGCAGATGCTGGTCTGCATCTTTGTGTTCAAGCCTCACTGCCTTACCGATGTCCTCCTGCTGGCTGCCTCTTCCCTCCTGCCATGCCCCTGTCTGCCCCAGCCTCGTGGTCACTGCTGTCACCTGCTGGCCCTGTCTGCCCTAGCAGCACTGTGCTGTACAGCTGGGCAGTGGGGCTGACTTTGGGCACAAAGTGAGCATAGCTGATGGCATTGCAGCTCTGCAATCTCAGCCAGCAGTGTCGGAAATGTCACAGCCAAGGTCTTGCTCTGCTGAAGTACTCCAGGTCTATCCTGCATGATCCTTTGGCATGGGGCTCCTAGGACAACAGAGCCTAGAGGGCTGTTAGCTTTTTCTGTTCTTTCTCACTGCTGTTCCTGCTGACCAGCTCATCTGCATGCTGCCTTCACAGGTTTTTCACTGCCATTTTAACAGCAACTTCTTCCCTCTGTTCCTGGAGCATCTGCTGTCAGACCAGATCTCTGTCTCTACTGGATCCTTCCTGCTTGGTGAGTTTCAGGTGGGACTGGAGGGAGCGGCTGAGTTACATAGGACCTGGCCCGAGTCTGGGTTTGCCCTTCCCAAACTCCGTCTGGGGAGAGGTGTGCTCACATGCAGGACTCTGGGCTGTAAGAATCACACATGCACATGTTTCCCTGGGACCTCTGAATTGTCCTTCCTGGACACAGAAGTAACTTGGAGCTTTTTCTAGTAAGGACAAGCCTGGTTTGCTGGATACCAGACTCCAGAGAAGTCTGGAGTGTTCCCAGGATGCAGCAGAGAACACATCCTAAATTTTATCCCTTTCCTTCTGCAGCATACAGACCATTTCCAAGCTGCCACAGATATGTGGGCATTGGTCCTAGAGTTAGCCTGGGAGGGTTCCGTGCAGGCCAGGTCTGGTCAGGCAGTCGTGTTTCTCTCATTTCTGCTCCAGGGCTGAGTTGCAGCCTCTGCATGATACTGGGCAAGTCTTCTCTTCCTTTCTGTCCATGAGGTTGATGGAAGGAGGTCTCCCTCTGTAGGAAAGTGTGTGCTGTGCCACAAAGCCATGGAATAAATCTGCTGCAGCCTTCTGCATATGCGGAGGAGCTGCTCTGTATTGTCCTGCTGGCAATAGCCAACCTTGTTGTGTCTCTTGGTATCGTGTCTGGGGGCATGGTGGAAAATGAAACTCCATCAAGCTGTTTCTGCATCTGTTTCTGCTCAGGTGTTTCCTACATTGCTCCCCATCTTAACAACCTCTACTTCCTGTCGCTCTGCCGCCGCTGTGGGGTTTACGCTGTGGTGCGAGGACTCTTCTTCCTGAAGCTGGCTCTGAGTGTTGTCATGTTCCTGGCAGGACCTGATCAGGTGTATCTGCTCTGCATCTTCATTGCCAGGTAGGCAAGCACTTCCCCTGCTCTCTGCTTCCTGGGAAGCAAAGTGTGTTGTCCCTGTTTTGAGAAGAGGAGTGAAGGGCAGGCAACAGGGGGCAGGATCATACATTAGCCATGTGGTTTCCAGCTCTGACAGCACATGGGACAGTCACTGCAGAATCCACAGGCTGCCCTGCTGCAGAGTGAGGGATGCAGTGATGTTCAGGTCACACACCAGCAGGACTGGTGGCAGCTTGCACCTGCATTTGCCAGCTGCTGAGAGCTTCTCTCCTCCGCAGCCCTCGGTGTGTATGGCAGCTGCCTGTGAGCCACAGGCCTGGTGTGTCCTGTCCCCAGGCCTGTCTGTGTGGCAGGTCAAGACTGATCTGAGGTGCCACTGCAGGGTACAGTCTTATTGATAGTGGTGTTCCTCTTCTGTAACTAGGGCGCCTGAAATTCTTATTTCAAGTGTGGGGAAACCTTTTCCACCCTTGCCATTTTTTCTGATCTGTCACATTTTTCCTGTAATTTGATAGCCCTATTCAGTGCTTTGCCTGTTGTTCTGCAGCAACCGCGTGTTCACAGAAGGGACCTGTAAGTTACTCAACCTGGTGGTCACTGATTTGGTGGACGAAGATCTAGTCCTGAACCGTAGGAAGCAGGCAGCCTCAGCCCTTCTCTTTGGGATGGTGGCTTTGGTCACCAAACCAGGCCAGACCTTCGCCCCTCTGATTGGCACCTGGCTGCTCTGTGCATACACAGGTAAGGATGCTCCTGGGGAAAGCAGTGGAGCAGGACAGGGCAGACCTGTGAGTTCAGTGTCTGACACCTTGTGCTGTGCCCTGGGTGGGTGCAGAGGGCTCTTCAGTTGCTAACCTGTGCCTGGTCTCTGCATCTCCACGGCTGGTCACTCAAAGAGAACGGACAAAGATCCATCCCCACTGACCCATTCTCACAAACTCTTCTCTGACACCAGGCTATGACATCTTCCAGCGCAACCCCCTGAACAACGTGGTCAGTGCCCAGCCGAAGCTGGAGTCTGCTGCGGCCTTGGAGCCAACTCTTCGCCAGGGCTGCTTTTACCTCCTTGTCTTTGTGCCCATCACGTGCGCCCTGCTGCAGCTCCTCAGCTGGTCACAGTTCAGCCTGCATGGAAAGCGGCTGCAGGTGGTGAAGGCTCAGCGGCAGAGCCTGACACAAGGCCAAGCACCAGAGATCAAAGCAATCTAAGGGTGCCTGAGCCCGCAGGATGCTGCTGGTTCCAGGCTGGTGCTGGAGGGCAGGTGAAGGGTAGGGATGGTGGGCTGAGAGAGCCTGATGTTCATGGTTCAGCTGTGAAATGCTGCGATGCCGATGTTTGTTCATTCCAGGTGGTCATCACTGGGAAGGCAGAGAGGTTCAGCATGTCAGGGGCCTGAGATAGATCACTTGATCTCAGGAGCAAGAACGCTTTACCCCAGCATGTCCCAGGGAGCAGAGAGCTGCTCATTCCAGCAAAGAGGTGCTGGGTTGCAGGTGCTAGAAACAGACACATCCCCAATGCACTTCTCTGCACTGGGCATGGCTCTGGGGAGCCACAGCCTCTCCAGCTGAGCAAGAGGAGACTGCACAGGGAGTCCTTCCTCACTAGAGCCTTTCACTCTCATGGAGTGGAGTGGGAGGCTCCTGAGGGACCAAGTGACCAAGGGAATGATTGCCAAACAGGAGCAGGGATGACAGGACCTTGAAGGCCTTTCCCAGTAACTGGTAGAACCCTCCCACTTGGAGTGCTGTGGTTCTGGACCAAATCCACTCTTAAGCATTTGTTGTTCCCAGGACAATATCCTGCACAGCCAGGATCTGCTGAGTGTGCTGTTTTATGCTGAGGTTCCCTTCTCTCTGGCCTTGTAGAGGAAGTTGTTGCTGGCCTGGGAAAGGTGCTGGGCTCAAACTGAGTTCAGAGCCTTGAGCTGTATCATTTCACTGGGCGTCCCATTGCATGTGTTTATCCCTCATTTCCTCTCCACAGCCCCTTCTACTCTGTGCTGTCACACAGTTGTACCGTGAGCCCCCTCCCATTCTGGGCAAGGTCAGGGAACCAACTCTTAATCCAGCTGCTGGAAGTGCCTCCCTGCCCAGGGCAATCCCAGGTGACCCGGTGAGGCAGCCTGGTGCCCTCCCCTCTTGCAGGAAAGCACAGCCTGAAGGAGACACCAGGTCATGCTTTTGTGCCTTTGATTCCTCTTTGGAGCCTGTCTGACACAGTACTGGGCAGTCACAGGGTTGGGATTTTGCCCCTGTGGGGAAGGGCAGACACCTCAACTCTGTGCTAGAAACAGTGCCCGAGTTAGATCATCTCACCTGCTGAGAGCAGGTCAGAGCGCTGCTGAGCCAGGGACACAAGGAGAGCAGGTGCTTTGGTCTCCCTGGTTTTGGCTGAGAGCAGATAGGTAATCGCCAAAGGGGTCCCTGAGGCAAGGGAGTGACTCCTCAATCCCTGTAATGTGTTTGGGGGCAGGCAGAAGGGATGTGCCAAAGCCTGTGCCTGCCTGCTGCAGGAGCAGGGGCTTGGCAGGCAGTGTTTGAAGCTGTTGCACATTGAGGGATGTTCTTTGTTTAGTCCCAAGTTCCCTCTGGGGTCTCAGCCCACCAGCCTGCCATCTTGCCTCAGGACATGGCTGCCTTCTGTCTTGGACCAAGACATTCCTGCCATGAGGCTGCTGTAGTTCTTACTGGTTCAATCATAAGTTATTTGTGCAACTTCTAACCAAGTTTGAGAATGATTCTCCATTTCATAAATTAAAGATTATCTTTTTCTGAATTGCGTGATGATTTTCTTCTAGCCAGTGGCTCTAGCCTGGCTGGGTGGATGTCGTGCTGTGGGGACACAGCTGTGGCTGGGTGGAGACAAGGGGACAGCTCCTTCTCCACAAAACTGCACTGACGCTTGGCTGTTTCTGCAGCGGGCAGAGGGGCTCACCTGCCTTTGATGGGAGGCATCACTTACCCCTGCTACTTTGGAAGGCCCAGAGTAGGCCCAGAGTTAGGTCTGTCCTGCTCCTACATCAGTGGGTGCTGGGGACAAACTGGGACAGTCATAGCACTGGGCACTGTGCCACCTTCCCTGTGATAACAACTCGACTCACTGCTCTCTCCGCAAACACCTGGGCTGACACCAGCTCTTCTCACAACAGCAGTGGCATCACCCTTTCTCAGCCCAGGCTGCCCTCTTCCAGCCTTTCACGGGTCTGCAGTGACACGTGAGTATCAGGGATAACGCATGTGAAGGAGAATAGATGTGGACACCATGGCTGCAGCCCAGGAATCTCCTCCCACAAAAGCCAGACCAGGAATGCAATCCTGGACCAAAGATGGTGTCTCCTTGCAGTCTGGCCAGCAACAATTCTGCACAAGCAAGAGAACGCAAGTTACCTCCTTAAAATTGCAAACGTGGGCAGAGGAGGCCAGGAGGCTTGAGTGTTGTATATGAATGACTTTATTTAAGTATGCTGGGCACCACCAGGCAACATGGTTTGGACAGTGTGCGAGGGAACAGTCAGGCAGACCAAACAAATGCTAGATTGGAGACAGCACCATCCTGCCCAGTCACTGCAGGTTACAAAATGAGCACTGCTGCTGCAAGGCCAGCGGAGGGGCTGGGGGGATGGAGAGCACTGCCTGGGGCACACAGTAATGGAGCGGAGGGGAATTTGCTGGAATTCCCCTCTGTGCTGCAGCAAATCAGCAAGAACACAACCAGTTTCCCAGCAGAAGGCTGAGCATTGATGGCTCTTTTCTGACAGGTTCTTGCTTAAAAAACAGTCTGCTCCAATGGGGTGAGGGGAACAAGCAGCCTAGCCTCAGCTGGGAGAGACCACCCTACCCACCAGCCTACAGCCTCTCCAAACCCATGGGTGAGCCCCAAGAATGTGGTTCCTGCAGTGGCAACTGGCTGCTGCTTACATTTGTCTCAGCTGGGGCAGTGCACTGGCCTTTCCCTCACTTCTGTGGCAATCCTCCAGCTCTTACCCCATCTTTGCACCTGAGAGTGACCCTAAGGTGATGTGTGGCAAAAAACAGAAAAGAGAGAAACAGGGAGGAACTGCCACCAAGTCCAGCTCCATCGCTACTGCCATGTTCTGCAGAAAACTAATGGGAAAAAAAGAGAGCACCGAATAATGCACAAGTAAAACCGGAACAGTGGCATGCCCCAACACAAGCAGGTCTGCAGGCTGCCCAGGGCTGTTAGAGCAGTACAAAGCAAGCAGCCACCAGGTGAGCAGAAAGGCACTGCAGTGCAGCAGAACACAGCCAGCAGGACAACTTCCTGCTCACACATGTGCCACTCACACCGGCCTCCCAGCGCGCTTTACCGTCCTTTCCCCTGGTGCATTCCCAGTGACCAGCGGGTCCCCGCGGAGCAGGGCTGGCCTTTCCGCTAAGCGTGGGTGCTGTGCGCAGTGCGAACGTCGAGCAGCGGGCAGCTGGGAAAGAGGTGTTCAAAGAAGACCCAAAGCATAATTCCCAGGTGCTGTGGTCAGTATTTGAGAGATCCTCAGACATTTCAATAAATAAAACAATTCTTACATTACAATGCACCTTCCCAATTATTATTTTGCCCCAGAATGGATAAAGTACACAAGAGTTATGCCTGGCTGTGAATACATGCTCCCTTTGCCCTGACATGGCAGGAAGGAGGGAAACAGCCTTGACTCTTACAAAGAACACGAGAAGTCAGCACTGTAAATCTTGGCAGGTTGAGGGGGAACACACAAGTGCCTTCACGCCCATTCGGGGTACTTGCTTCCAGAGGAGAAAAGGTATTTAAAACAAGGTACGAGAGAATAACCGCCTAGTACAATGATAGCTGATTAGATTTGCTTTGTTCTACTCCATGCAATACAAACTAAGTCCTATCGCCAACTTCTCCAGCTGTGGTGCAGACCCCACATCAGGCTAAGAAGTTACACACTCATACACACACTCACACACCAAAACAGTGGGGGCAAACGGACTTAACTGTTGAGAATGTGCTTTCTCTTAATAAAAAATATATTAAAAACAACTTCAAAAACTTACTGATGGTGAAGACACTGCTGAAGAAGGAAGTAGCTATGGGGCCTCAGCTATGTTTCCAGACAATCCAGGCATTGCAGTCGGGCTGACTAAAGCCTGCACGAGCAGTCTGCAGTGGTTGGCTCCCTTCTGGCTTGCCAGGCAGTTTCTATAAGCTGTTCCCTTTGTTTTTGCTTATTTGTTTTACAATGACAGATGTGACTGTGATACAGAAAATAAGGGACTGAAATGAAAAAGGAATGGGCCATTCTGGAGAAATGTAGATTGGTATTTTCTCCTTTCCATTAAAAAAAACCAAAACAAAACAAAAAAAGAAGTTAGTAGTACTAATACAACCCTCCTGCTGCTGTCGTCTTTGCTCAGTGACATCGGGGCATGCTGGCGCACACACACACACACAGGCAGCTCTCAGACACTCGGACTCAGAAAAGCGAGTTTAAGTGAGTCTTCGGAGGAGACTGAGGACAGGTCCCAGGGCTAGAAGGTTTTTCGGTGGATGGCACGAGCTCCATCTTCTTCATATTCCTTTTTCGAAACCCACATTTTCTTAAAGGTGTCCAGAGAGGCAAGGATAGAGCCACTATGGAGAGAAAGGCATATTACGGGTTAAAGAAAAATGCTGGGGTGCTCTCATAGTACCTCTGCAGAGATGGGCTGTTTCTATCGTGACATTTCCGCACGACAGAAAGGTGCCTAAGCTCAGTTACATGACAGACACACCCTCTGGACAGTCACTCCCTCTTCCACTATCCTCAAATGTGCCAGTGCTACAGAGCCTGCCCCCTCCCACACGACCTGGTGACTGCTGCTTCAAGAACACACCAAGCATTGCCCAGCTGAGCAACACAACCCCCCTGTGCTGGGACACACAGCACCAGTTGGGATAACAACATGAGAGCTACTGGGCTGTGCCTTCCCAGCCCAATCCCACAGCAAAATGTGTTGCTGTGCAGCACATACATACCCAATCCACGTGGAATACAATCTCTCCTGAGGAGCCGATATCTGGAAGAAAGAGAGAATCAGTCTGTACCTTCCAAGCTCCAGTCTGCTCCTCCTAGCACACTGCCCACACTTCACTCTAGCTAGCACCTGACACAGATGTGATCTCTCCCAACAGAAAGACACCTGGCAGTCCCCCCAAAACTGCCACTCTGGTCCAGAATCCTGGACAGGGGTCATGTCAGAGAAGCCACCTTCTCAGTGATGAAATCAAACTGATTTTCATCACGAAAGCAAATGCTGCTGGGCATGTGAGTGTCTCAGGAAAGGCATTTCTGATTTGAAGTGAATGGCAGCTGCAGTCTGAACAAGGTTCTTTCAAGGTCACAGACCAACACACTTGGTAAGTGACAAACACAAAAGAGATGGCTCTTACCCTTATTTTGACGTCCTTCGGAGCTAGTTTCTTCACTTCACTCAACAGCCTGTCTCCAAAGCCTACACAAGACAGAAAACGTGTAGCATGAGCACCTCAGCAAAATCCCAAGTTCCATCCACTAATAATGTGGACATGGCCTATGCAGTCCTATTCAAATACCCCATTCCACATCTTACAGAGTCCAGTCTGGGGAGGCACAGAACACAGACAATGACATAACAGGACTTTGTCTCACTGAGAGCTCAAACACTGGCACAATGGGCTTTTTTCCTCAGCAGCAACCCTGAGTCAAGCAAGCAAGGTTTTTAGCTAGGACCTCCTCCTTCTCTAGGCATTCCTCCTGTGTCTAGCCCATTTCTACCGGGGCTTGAATTGGAAGACCAGGATCTATTTGGAGATGTCAACCAGTGGATAACAGGCTGATGGGTTCTGGCAGAGGGTATCTTTAGGTCAATGAGTACCAACTGAGCCCTGAGGGGATGGGCTGAAACCTTTCTGCACACACACAGCTGACACTCACGTAGGACTAGGACCATTGAACTCTCACATATCAGAGACCTAAAGAAACCTTAGAAGATGGAAGAGTCCTTTTTGATACCTAGTCTCAGATATTGTGAGCTACAGCAGCAGGAATGAACACAGCTATTCAGTCCTTCCGCAGGCATTGATTGGAGGAAAACAGTAAAAGCCATCTATGCCCAGAAAATTATGTATGAGGGCAGATGTCCTGCATACCCAGCAGAATATGACTAGGACTCAGAAAATTAATAAGTAAATGCCCTGAGAGAGCAGAATTTACCCTCACCCCAGAGGACAAACTAGGTGATCTGGGTTATCTTCCCAGTTTCACATGAGAAAGAAGCAAGAGATAGGTATGTCACAGCACACTGAAAAAGGAGAGGCAGGAACCTTTGAAAAGCGTGGAGCCTCCAGACAGCACAATGTTGGAGAACAGCGTTCGCCTCAGATCCATGTCTGACTTTTGAATGGCAAAAACGAGCACTTCGTGAAGTCCTTCACATTCCTCCCCTATCAGGTCCGGCCGGAACAGGAGCTCTGGGGCTCGGAAACGGGCAGGGCCAATCTGCAAGAGCAGAAATTAGGACAGAGGGAAGAGAACAGGGTGGCTTTGTTCACTACTTACAGACAGGTCTGCATTTCTTAGGTGAAGCTTCAAAGTAATGAAACTTCCTGGACACTCAGGGTGCATCACTAGATCCCAAGTGAATGCCAGTTTGGACTACAACTCCTACAAAGGGCACCATTTCCAATTTGCAGATGAAAGAGATGAAGAAACTTGTTCAGCCCCATACAGCAGGTCTGGCATAAAGGGAGCAAATCCAGCCCTGCTACTGGAGGTAAAACCTGTATTTCCTCTCTTTCAACCATTCTATTGTGGGCTCAGTCTTCTAAGGAGTATTCCTAACTCTTCAAATCAACTGTTAATGCACAGGAGACAATTCTAGGCAGGACAAAAAGCACATATAAAACCACTGATGGATTGAGTGAGCTGACACCTACCCACACTCCATACCTGATCTGCATAAAGTTTGTCAGATCAGAGCCTGCTCTCAAACAGCTCTGAGTCCCCACTGACATGCTGCATCCTTACCCAGGACTTCTAGCAGAAGTTGTGAGGTTTCTAGTAAAGTTTTCTTTCCTGAAAAATTCTAGTGCCCAGTCAACAGCCTAGGATGAGTTATGGTCTTTTAAAATTATCCCCTCCCACCTAAAACCACATGAAATTTCCCATCACTGGGGAGCTTTTCTGGAAACCCTGTGCCTCACATGAGGAATTCTCCAAGAGTGGTCCTTACAAACCTCAATAGTGCTTCCATCTGGCAGGTAGTACTGAGCCTTCTCAGTTTCCAGAGTCTCATCCTTCTGGGGGTTTATTGACAGGTAGCAGGCACGCTGGAGAGGAAATAGAGTCAGGGAGAGGGAAATGAGATGGGTAAACACAAATGCCTCTGATAAAATGTTTTTCTCACTAATAATTAAAATCCATGTATCCCTTTGGGGAGACTGATTTCAACAGTATTATGTGCTGGAGAAAGGACCTTTAAGGCTCACAGCAGGTAAACTACCTTGCAGTATCCCACTTGTGATCCCTAGCTGCCATGGATCTTACTCCATGAAGGGAAACAAACCCTACTGAAAGCTATCATCAGACCCTGAAAAGCTGCAGCACAGGTAAATGCAAAACTGACTCTGAACCACCAGCCCATCTTCACTTCCATGTTAACAGCCTCTCAACAGGGATTAATGTGATTTTGACTATAACTCACTCAGAATATGGGACAGCTGAGGTTGCAAATGACCTCTGGAGGTCATCTTGTGCACGCAGGGCCCCCTAAAGCAGGCTGTCCAGGACCACATCTAGGTGATATTAACAAGGATGGAGACTCCACAATCCTCTAGACAAACTGTGCCAGCACTTGGTCACCCTTGCACTAAAGAAAGTTTATGTTCAGACAGAATCTCCTGTGCTTCAGTTTGTGCATCTTGTCCTTGACTGTGCATCTTGCAGTCTTGTCCAGACTCAGAAATGAGTCTGGCTCTATTTTCTCTGCACCCTCCCTTCAGAAATTTATATACATCAACAAGACTCTCCCCAAACATTTCTTATGGGTCAACAGTCCAAGCTCTCCCTGCCTTTCCACATATGAGAGTCCTTTAATTACCTTAGTGGCCCTGGACTCCCTAATGTAGATAATGCATTTAGGCGCAGAGCTACGTAAACTGGAACTTCCCACCAGATTTCACAAGCCACAACTTCCCTCGAGAAGAAATCCCCTCTTGCACAAACACAGAAACAAGGCAGGGCATCACCTCCTTGATGGTCTTGACAATCTCAAACTCAGAGGTTGTGTGGAAGTCATAGCCTTCCTTCCGGAGATAGAGACGCAGGAAGCGGGAGACATCCCGGCCAGCGATGTCAATCCGCATGATGGAGTGAGGCATGGCAAAGCCTTCATAGATGGGAACCGCGTGGGTGACGCCATCCCCAGAGTCCAGCACCACTCCCGTGGTCCTGCCAGTCGCATAGCTACCAAAGAGACAAAGGCTCAAGTCAGAACAAGCAACTCAAAGTGAGCCCAGGCAAGCAGCATATCCACATTCAACTCAGGAAGCAGAGATTCCACACAAACAGGGCGTAAAAACTCCTCAAAATGCAAGTTCTGTTTGCAGTTCAGCAAATTTCCTATAAACTCTTTATTACACAAACTGAATTTCAGTTCTTGCATGAAAAGTGGGGGGAAGACATCACTGAGGTCTTCAACTTTTTTTTTTTTCTAGAATGATTTCATGGCAACATTCCACAAACACAAATCAAAGACAAAAGACACTTACAGGCTAAGCACAGCTTGCATGGAGATGAATAGTGCTGGCACATTGAAGGTCTCAAAAAACACCTCAGCAGCACGCTCTCTGTTCTTGCGCGGGTTTAGGGGTGCTTCTGTCAGCAGCACAGGATGCTGGGAAAGAGAAGAAGGAGCTGTGCTGCAGTAACCAGGAGGCAGTAGGGGTGTGTTCCTAAGCGCTTCTGCTTATTTATTCACTTTAGGAACCACTGATGCAAGAGGGCAGGTACAAAGGAGTAATTTCAGCTGAGCTGTATTAGACTGAATAATCTCCATTAGGTTGGAAGACCAGCAGGGTTCTGGTCTAGTTATGAAGAAGTGTTAGGAAATGTACTCTGTAACTCTGACCCATGAAGGACAAGTAGGATGATTCTCAGTGACAAAAAATCAGTCAGATTAGCCAAAATACACACCCTATGAAAGGGTGAAGGCATATGGTCTTTCAGCACAGGCAGACAGAAACATTCCTACTCCACAGCTTAGACTGCTCTCAGACATTTAATAATTTTTTGGTCTGATCCTTCCAGACCACAGGACTGTGGCTTTCTCCTTCCTCACTTCAAATCATGTCACCGCTGAGTGGATATGCCTGATGTGCAGGCAGAACAAGAAAAGTCAGAAACACTTGGCTTAGAGCAGAATCATTAGAAAGAGTGTGAATAGCAAACATGAAAGGCAGATTTTCAGTCAGGTCAGACCATCAGATCTGGAGAAGAATTCTGCTTGGACACTTCTTGTGCAGTATCTCCTGAGAGGTGAAAGAACCTAATTTAGCAACAGGGACACATTCAGAAAGAAGGCCAAAGGAAAAGTCCCAAATCTTTCCAAGTTCCAAGGCTCCTTGTGTTACACATGCACTGAATGATGCCTGTGCCTTTACATAACGTGCTCTCACCTCTTCTGAGAAAGTCTGGAGCTGGTCTTTAGAATAAACATACTGCCAGATGCGCTCCATGTCGTTCCAGTCCTTCACTATGCCATGCTCCATCGGGTATCGGATCGCAAGAAGACCTCTGTGCTCCTGAGCAAACAGGAAGAACAAGAGAGCATTCCAACAACCACACTTCTGAGCACTGTGACTGTGACTTACTGTCAGACTCACCTTCAGTTTTGATTCCACTAAAAGATAATTTATCTATAGCATACAGAGCAAAACCTGAACATTCATCACAAACATCTCTCCCAGAGAAGCCAACACTAGACAAGGCCTTTTCACACCAAGTAGGAATGTCCATGTCTGACATTTGCAGAGCATATTCCATCACAACACTTTTAAAGTCAACACACAGACACCTATCATATGGTATCTTTGTACTACCAGATCAGCATGATATAAAACATAATAGGATGTTACTGGGGAATGCAGTTTGAAGGGCTCACAAGAAATGTGACCACACAACTGACTACATGCTAACATAAGCAGGACTGTGGAGAGACGGCAGGGAGATACACAGCAATTGAGTAGTGTCCATTTCTAAAGTTCCCAGTCAAAAGTATGTAACCATATAGAGCTAGAAGTAACCTAAAAAGAAAAGAGAGATATCAAAGGCCTTGGGAACTAGGTCTGTGGTCAGCAGATTGGCACAAGAATTTCATTATGCTTCACACTCCACCTTGGACACACATGCAAGTGACAATCTGTTCTACTCTTCAGACCTACACGATACCAAAGAACCACAGCCCAGCTGCCACATGCCTTTCTTACAGCAGCACACTGAGATACATGGACAAGTACAGTGTACAGGTGTTCTTACCTCTGCCTTTGGACCAATGAAAATGTCCCCTTCTAAAGCACCAGCCATAACACGAACGTGCTTTGGTCTGCCCACACTAGAACAGAGACAACAGAGTAAAGGCCTCTACAAAGAGCTCAGATGCACCCAAGGACTGCATACTTTGTGTTTCTCTCTGTCCTAACCAGAATTTTCTCAGTGGGTGAGTCTGGGGGTGCGACCAGGTGCAGACAGACCCAGGTTTGCTCTGAGCTAATCTCAGAAATCAGAGGTGAAGGGGACAGATTGTAGACAGTTCTGAACTGGCTGGACATAAACCAGCTGAGTCTGGCCATATTTTCACTGATTATTCAGGACGCACCTGTTTCAACAGTGCCTGGGATGAACACAGCTAGACTGAGCAATTGTCTGAGGTGTTGGATCCACATGTGCTGCCTGACCTCAGGCAGACTTCTCAAATTAGACATTTGTGTCCCATACCCCACCATCCCATACAGAACATATTGCTCAGAACACAAAACTACTCACTAAAAACCTACCACACTGAAAATAAAAGCTAGTGACTATTCAGAGTTCCTGTTCCAGAAGTCTTCATCCTGGCAAAAATCTTAGAAAACTTACAAAAAAGTCTGGCAGGAATCAAGATGACATATCAAACACTGAAAAAATACAGAGGTCTTCATACTTCTTATCCCCAATTTTACTCTTTCCAGGTCCTTCTCCTCATGTGTGCACATTAAAGGATCCTACAGCTTTGGTTGTGTGTTGAGCCTGACAAAGTGATGTCATCTTTTACAATGTGTGTGTGTCCCCAAAAATCTCAAAATATTTAACAGTGGAGCTCTCATCTCCCTGATGCTTCTTTGCAGCAGGCAGAAGAGAGTAACTAATTTTTTCATTCATAAAACTGGGGCATTCTTCCCCTCTACATATCAAAGAATTGGTACACAGTACTAAGAAGTTACCAAGACCAGCAGAATACTTACTAGTTAGGAAAGCAGTATTTTGGTATTTGATCGCCTGCAAAACCTGCTTTAATCACACCCGAGCCCTGTGGAAGCAACAGACAAATACATGAGCTTATCACTCATTCCAACAGCTTCACAAGTTTCAGAGGAGCAGCAAAGTACATCAGGACTGCCAGATCCACTCCTTCCTACTAGGAAAAAAGCGCCCCAGGGACTGACTCTCCAGGCTGCTTGGGGATGGGAAGTGCCAGCTTGGCTGTTGGAGGGAGTGACTGGCACCCTCTCTGGCACTGACACATCTCACAGGGTGCACCCTGGTACTGCTCTGCACACACTCAAACAAACACTGCCCTGTACTGATGAGTATTTTTCTAGCCAGGATTACTGTGAGGGTTGCAGGAGCCTAAATCCACACTCCACAGGTGTCTGTCAATATTAGATAACCTCTGGGGGGAGGAGAACACTCCAAAGCCCAGCAAGAATAACTGAACTCTGCCAGCTTCAGGAGGCACTGGAAGAATGAAGGCTACAGGCCTCTCAGAAGGAGATTTGGAAAGGATGGAGGGAGGGTGGACAAAGTCAGAGAAGGAAGTAGCAAAGAATTGTGAGAAACAGACTGGAGAAGAAATAGGGAAAAGATGATCAGATGGCGGATGAACTAGTTAATGCTAAGGATGCAGAAGTGTGGTCAGAAAAGACACTGGAAACCAACCCAGACTGTTGTTGGGAGAGGACAAAGCTGCCAGTTACATTGCAAGGGGAAAGGCTGGGGGCAGGAAGCACAGCTGACGGGATAGAGCTTGTTCACAAGAGCCAAAGCAGAGATGAGAGGTGGCAGTCAGGAAGGCACAGATCCAAAGAGCCTTCTGCAACATTCAAAGCAGCAAACACAGAGCGGGTAAAACCAGCCACAGCAAGGCCCTGGCAGGGAGTCAGTGCCGGGCATCTGGCCCCACAGCTCTCATTCCCTGTCCGGAAGCATCCTGGGAACACCATCATCAACTTGGATCTGTGCTGACTCCTTCCCCTCCTCCATTTCCTCTCTCTGCACAAGGGAATGACATCTTGAAACAATGAGCAGCTTGCAGGAACACCCAAGTTTTGCTAAGGAGCGGATTTTCATAGGATCTCCTCAGATAAGCCGTTTCACTGGTAATCCCAGCCTACCATGGGCACAAGCTCTTCTGCAGAAAGAGGAGCAGCTCTGCTTAGCCCCATGGTGGGAGCAAAGTGTGTGCGAGCTTGCACTGAAAGCTGTGACCTGTGAAGTGCCTGTTCACTCTCAAGGGCTCTGCAGTAGGAATGCTCTAGTTTGGAGGCCAAAAAGATATTTTGGCTACCCCACCGCATTTCAAAATGAGTAGCAACACAGTTCCTCCATAGCTTTCCACTTCTCACCACCTCTGCATGGGTCAGCATCACCACTTTTGCTCCGAGGCTGGGGCCAGCTGAGTTGCTCAGGGATCTGCCAGGCAAGCCCTGGCTGCAGTGGTTTCCCATGCTGCCTTCCCGGTGCCAGAGGTTACCAGCCAGAGCAGGCTCAGCAGAAAGGAATGTGGGGCGGCCCCAGCCTCTCCCGTTCACAGTCCAGTGCTTTACTGCCAAGCTACTTCCATCAGCAGTTTCGGCAGGGATGTCAGGCTCTGCACAGGGTATGTGCACTCTGCCACCAGAGCCAGGATACTCCTGCCTCTAAGCACCAGAGTCAGATTTGCCAGGACACATCTGCAGGAGACGAGTGCCAGGAATACTCTGCAAACCAGACACAGCTATTTATAAAGCATATGAAAGGCAGATTGCTTGAATCCTTGTCTCCTGATAAATACCTGCAGTCAGGCTGGCTCCAGGAGCACACCCAAGCTACCAGCTGGGCAGGACTAACTACTCCCTTTCCACACGAGGGACTCAGCTCCAGTTGCATCCCAAGGTCTGCACTAACTGATATCAGTGTGACAAAGTGGTGGGTGAAGTGTTAAAAAGACTTCCCTTGAGAAAGACTCTCTTCTGGCTATTCCCTTCAAAGAGAAACAAGGAACAAACCAAAACCACTATTTTGATTTTTCTTATCATAGCTTATAAACAACTCTCTACCTGGGAAAGAATACAATCCTGTGGCAAGTCTTGCAGAAAAATAATTGAATGAAATGCAGTAACATAATGTAACTACATTAAAATATTGCACTAAGTGAATATTTTGTTCAGGATAATGAGTGATCTTGTTGCTAGCACATCCTGCTGCAGGGAACTGGTTTCAGGAGAACAATGATGCTCCTATTTTAACTTAGAGACTAAAACTTCCTTATGTCAGGCCAAAAATTGCCCAGTGTGTCCTGGTGAGATTCCCAGCAAATTATGTATTTTAAGATTTACATACTGAAGTTCAAAGTTAACCAAATGTGTTGGGAATTCAGAACTCCAATTTGGAGTCAAAGACAAATGACTGCTTTGAATGTGCTGGTGGGAAGGGACTTCAACACAATTGTGCTTCCAAGTGCCTGGGAATAAACCAAGAACAGCTGTTTGATATCTCCGCACTACAAAGACCTGACTGCACGTTCTGACCTATTCAATTTTTCTTGAAAACATTTTACTTCTTTGAAGACATATGCACACTGAGTAAATCTGTTTATTATAGACCAGTTTGAGATTCCTATGCAATGAGAGGAAAATGTTTACATTTTGAAGTAACTCTGATTCAGAAGGTTTAAAGACCTGTTTTTTCATCTTTGTTTCAAATAAGCAAAACCACATGCATCTTCTCTTCTGTTACAAACTCTGATTTATTAAAACTTTAAAAAAATTGAAAAATGTATATTCTTCCACCAGTAACTATCCTGACTGGGTTTTCATTCCATTTTATCTGGCAGCAGTTTATTTATTTTTTTTTTAATTTTAATCTGAGCAAAAGAATAAAATAAGAAAAACTAGATGTAAAACGTAAAGGTCAAATACGATAAATTCATTAAAAATTCTTGTGAGTGCCTTGAAGGAACTGAACATACTTCATCCCTTAACATACCTCATCTACTAGCTCTGTAGCCAGCTGGTTATGGATTCATTCATCTTGATGCATTTAGGACTCAAATTTAAATGGAAATCACCAATCAATCTTCCGTGTAGCACTTTTTATGGAGAGTGCACATTTCATATTGTTGTAAAACTGTTTTATTTGATACAGAATTTATAAGATCAAGAACAAACCAAAGACACAACAGCCCTTGCTGACAGCTCAGCTGCATTAAATGCCACCACTTAGACTACAAGGCAAACAAGAGATAATTCCATGTTCCATGGAGGTCAAGGAATTCGCACTGACTTAGGCCACAGGTGGACATGTGCATTATGTTCAGCAGGGCTCCCAGACCATTCAGAGAGAGCTTGCTGGACTGCAGATGGGACTACAACTCTTAAAAATTAGACAATGGAGAGTATAAAGTTGTGCTGAGCTACAGCTCCAACCTCCCACTGTAAATTACAAAGCTCTCCCTGCTGAAAACATACAGCTAAGAGCAATGTGTGGTAAGAGAAAAAAACTTCCCTGTCAATTTTTTAGCTACAGAACTTCATGTCCTTTTGGAACACACTGAGATTTTAGTGCAGGGCTGGGACTGGAGGGGTCTGGCTCTCACCAGCTCAGTATCTCACTTCCCCCTTCCCACACACAGGCACATGTGAGGCAGGATAACATTCTGCCTTCAAAAGGTGCCTGCAGTTCTCTGCAGAAATGCAGTAATGGAACAGCAGTGGGAAGAGTGGTACCTGCTCTGTGCAGCTCCACTTCCCATCCTGCCTGAACTCCAAAGAGTAGCAAAAATGCAGTGTCACCACGAGTCTCCTTGGCCCACAGCCTGCCAGCATTCCAGGCAGATGCTACAACAACTGCCCCATTCTACTTCTTGTGCAGAGAGGAGAAGGGGGGAAGCTCGTTTATCGGAGAGGCAAGAACAAGAATTAGCTTTTATAAGAGCAGCTGATAAAATGAAAAAAGACATAGAATCAGCTGCTGGCACATAAGCCCTTCTTCAGGTCTGAGGCAGGGGCAGCAATCACTGCTCTAAATAACAAAAGGACATGCTGAAATTAAATATAGGCTGCTACTACATTAATAGCTCAACAAAGTGATCCTCACAGTGCCAGAACACCTAGAGATAACTTTAATGTTTAGCTAATCACTCAACAACGCAGCAGGATCAGTGCTGATACAGGCATTCCTAAAAACAATCAGCCTAATGCATTTTTTAACATCTTCAATATAAAGATACATGTTTTTCTCAACATAGTCAATCTTACTGCTTTCTCTCATTTCCTATTAGATCCTTTCCTTCAATGTCTAACCCAAATCCCTCTGCTGTAAGATTCAAGGGAAATAAACAAAGCCAAAACTGTATCACAGAGCTCAAGCTGTAGAGAGGAATTTGGGATCCATAATAAAGAAAAAGTCAGAAGAATAACCGCCTTTATCTGAGAAGACCTACAATCATTCACCTTATGGAAAGTTAAAGCAATAGGTCGAGATGTGCCAGGCCAGAAAACCCACTTCATATGGCAAAAAAATTCAGGAGAAATTAAGCGTGTGCAAGAAGAATGGAGCACAGTACCGACCCTTCAAAACAACAGAATCTCAATCACTGGCGATAGAGGTCAGAAGGGAGGAGCACGGGTTTGTGACTCAGTACACTGAAGGAGGCTCTGTCCAAGACATGCCCTCCCATTCCTTCCTGCATGGTCCTTCCTCCTGGGAGGGCAGCATGGATGGGGCAAATCAGAACTGGACCCAGAAGTACCGCAAAGAGGCACGGAATCACTGTCATTCATCTCCCGCAGAGCAATTCACACAGACTGAAGGTCTGCTTTGTGCTAATGAGCAGCATCAGCACATTGGAGCAGCCATCTGCAGCACTATGCTGATGCAACCCTGGGCACAGATCCGTCAGCAGTGGCATTCCAAGGCACGGGAATCCATGCCTTGTGAACGGCACTGCCTTGTTGTGACCACTGTGCTGGATGCACTGGAAGAGGGGCAGTAAAAGAGGTCAAAGCTTCTCTCTTGCTGGGCCTGTGAGGGGTGCCTGGCTGGAGAGCTCCATGTCCTGCATGGGCCTAGGGAAGCACCACCACCCCCAGAGCTTGCTGGGGGTCCAACCACGGCCTGCCAGGAGCACGCTGGAACCCTGGCCAAGGCCTGCCCCACAGCACGCTGGGAGTGTGGCCATGGCCTGGCCCAGCACCCCCATTGTCCCCCCGGCACAAAGAAGGGTGGGGCGGGGCCGGGGAAGCCCCGCCTGACTGACAGCGCCAACTGCCAATGAGCGCAGGTGCTCTGCCGACAGTCCCGCCCCGCCCCGGCAGGTAGCAGCGGGCTGTCCCGCTGACTGACAGCTATCTCAGCCAATGGGGGCGCGCCGCCCCTCCCAACCAGCAGCAGCTCGGCGGCAGCGAGGGCTGCGCCCCCCAGCGCGGGGCAGCGGCCCCGCTGCGGGTGACTGCCAGTCGCCCCAGCCAATCGCGACTCGCCGAGGAGCAGCGGCCCCGCCCCCCGAGGACGCCGTATGGCGCCGTGAGAGGGCCGGAGGCGGCGGCCGAGCCGGCCGAGGTGGGGGGGCGGCGGNGCCGCCCCGATGACAAAGGGATTGCGGGCCCTCCCCGCTCCCGGGACGCGCGGCCGCCCGCACTCACGTTGTCTATCACGACGGGCTGGTTCGCTATCACATCGTAGGACTCCATGGCGAGGACCCGCCGCAGCCGCCCGTGAGGGAGCAACAGCCCAGCCCTCGGCGGCGCATGCGCGGAGCGGCGACGCGGCGCCGCCTGGGTGATGTATTCCTGCCGCCGCGGCGCCTGCCGGGAGCTATAGTCCGACGCTGCGCAGAGTCAAGCGGGGAGGCGCGCCGGGAGCGGGGCATGCCGGGAGCTGTAGGCCGGCGCCGGGAGCGGGGCACGCTGGGAACTGTAGGCCGGGGTAGGAGCGGGGCGTGCTGGGAGGCGGAGTGCGGAAAAAGGGAATGCTGCGGACACATCCACGGCCGAGAAACCGGGGGATGATGCGGTCCAGGAGATAGCTGCGTACTTCCACCAAAAACGCTGCATCGCAGCTGGCTGGCTTACGCTTAATAGATTTCCCCCCGCCTAATTTTTTTCTAATAGGAAAGGAGAAAAAGGTGGTCCCATCAACTTCTGTAGTGGGGATCTATGACTAAGGAAAGCGTTTTATTGTCCCATAATTTCATGTGATCGTCCTTACGAACTACTGCTCATAACACATCCGTTCCCTCCACGAAATACCAGTTTCCCTCCATTTTTGAGGCACAGGAACCACAAAAGAGGTGTCACTATAAAGAATGCACATCATGAACATTTCAGTATTGAACAATAAACCATTTTCCATTGACTAAGTATTCTAAAAGCACTTGGAATAATCGATGTCTGAAACTCTGGGTGTTGAGATTAATTAAAATGGATTTCCATGCCAGTGAGCACACCTGAAGGTTTGTCTCATCGGTCTTGTCCCACATCTCTCCTGCAGACATGGACTTTTCTGTAGTTCCTGCCTTTAGCCCCAGTAGATAAGTTTAATCCCAGATGTTTACCTTTAGCAACCTTCCCCATTCACCTAGTCTAAAAGAGGTAGTTTTTGTACAACAGGATCGAGGGGTTTAAATTAAGGCCGGTGTAGTATCACTTCAGTGAATGCCAGGAGACACTTATTATCAGTGTATTGAGCCAACACAGCCTTTCATACATACTCTGTTACATTCACCTTCTCAGCTGACTGTAGCTGACTACTCAGGCAGATGTCAGAAAAAGTACTATCATGGTAAGAGGACAAGTGAAATATTTTTCACTGTGGGAAGTGAGGACACCAACTGCTCACCTCCTTTATCAGAGGATTGCCGCTTGGCTGAGAGCCTGTCAGCTTCTTCACCAGGTGTGTTCTCCCAAATGGTGTCGTAAATGTTTTTAGAATAAACTCTCACCTATTTAAGTGAGAAATGCACGAGTGCCCACCCTCTCTGCTGAGCACTTTATAGCTCTTTTTTTTCTATTTGCTGATTAACAAGCAGGAGCCTGCTCTAGCAAAGGTGTGTAGGACTATTGTGCACACACCATCCACATGAACATACCTGGCTTTGCATGGCCACAGCTGTAGTTGCGGCTCAGGAATGAGCCAGATCGTCAGTGTGCTTCGCGCACAAACCGCAACCCACGACCAGACAGCCCCCAAACTTCACCTACCGGCAGCTTCCAGCTGCCTCCAAGGGCCCTACGGACACAGAGAACGCACGGGGAGAGTGAAGGTGCCTTGAGCATTGGGGGAGGTGTAAAGGCGGCAGTGACAACCCCTCCTCTGTCCCCAGGCCTGCCCGGGTGCGGCAGCTCCCGCTCCCCCGGACCCACTCCCCGTTCCCGCCACCGCCTCGCGCGGCCATCGCCCCGCCCATCGCGAGGCCCCTCGCCGCCGCTAGGGGGCGCGTCCGCAACACAGCGAGGGGCGGGGGCAGAGGCGCGGCCGCCCCCAGGGCCGCGAGCTTCCATTGGTCAGACCGTCCTGTCACTCACGCCCGCCCTTGCTGCGGGGCCCCACCCCCTCCGCGCGGAGCCCCGCGCAGCGTCGCCATTGGCGGAGCTGGCCTGTCACTCACGCGGCCCGGCAGTAGGCCCCGCCCCTCCTGCCGCGGCCCCACGCAGCCGCTTGGGCCGGGCCGGGCCGGGCCGGGAGCGCCTGGCGGGAGCGCAGCGGGTTCGGCACCAACTGGGACGGGCCGGGACCAGCCGCCTCCGGGACATGGAGAGCGTGCGGCCGGGCGGGGGGCCCCCCGCGGGCGGGCCGGGGTCCGGCTCGGGGTCCGGGTCTGGGTCTTTCCCGTCGCTGTTCCCGCCGGGGCTGCACGGTATCTACGGCGAGTGCCGCCGCCTCTATCCCGACCAGCCCAACCCGCTCCAGGTCACCGCCATCCTCAAGTACTGGTGAGGCGGCCTGGATGGGGCCGGGGTCTTGCGTAGAGCTGGGGGGAGCCGAGGGGCCGGCGCCTTGTGTGGGATAGGAGAGGGTTTGCGAGGAGCGGTGGGAATGGGAGAGGTTTGGGAGAAGCACTGGGGATGGGGACGTTGCACGGGGTGAGCTGGAGCGGCTGGGGAGGGTTGCAGCAAGGGGAGAGGGACTGGGGGTTCCGTCCTGTGTTAGGGGTGAGATGCAAGAGTTGTGGGGATGTGCAGTGGGTCTGGGGATGGAGGGATTGGGGGTGCAATTGGTTGCCTAGGGCGTGTGTTTGGTGGGGGCTCCTGGGGAGAATGTGCTGGCAATAGGAGAAGGGTCTAGAGAGGTGTGCACTGAAAACAGGAGCGTGTGTTGGGGTTTGTGGGGTGACTTGGAGGATCCCTGAGTGAGGGGTTGCTGATTAAGGCCCCAGCTGGGGCAGATCTTAGGAAAAGGGAGTGCATGTTACGCAGTGGAGGTGTTCCCACAGAAGGTGAGGGTCTGGAGTTTCCCCTGGTCAGGAGGCACCAGCTCTGTTTTCTGGAGCCTGGGGTTCGAGTGTGGCGGCACTGACCGCAGTGAGCCCGCTGTTGCAGCCTGCAGGCCGGACACATCCGTGTGTACCCGTAAAGCCCATGGGGCAGTGCCAGCTTCTCTTGGCCTTACGTAGCCATGTGTTATCACAGACTGTGGATCTGCTGTTCAGTGTCTCTGCTGACACAGTGTCTGACACCAGGAGCAGCAGTTGTTTATGTGGGAGAGTGGCATGAAGGAAGTTCTTGGATGTTTAGCTATCAAGATAAGTGTCTAGCATCTAATCCCGTGTGAAGAGGAGATCCTTTTGCTTTTTGCCATCGCTTAGCTGCTCAGCCCCCTCTTCTGGGGCTAAGGAACATGATCAAGTCACCCCTGAATGTTTGCTTTATGTGACATTGGCCAGTCCCTATCCCAGCACTTGTAAAAAACTAATAAATGCTCAACTTCTTTATTTACAGCTCATTTCAACCTGTATGTCTTTATCTAATTAGAGTCCTGAGCAACAGCAGAATAACATCCTCCCTGTGTGGTACTCTGACAGACAAGGCTATTGCTGTTCTTGTCCACAGAAGTGTTGTTTTTAAGTGATTCTAGCAAGAAGTTTGTCTGTTAGCCCTTATTGCCTAGGGGCATATTGTATTAAAATGACACAGTGGGCTGAGATATGATGTTGCAAATCTGAGACCTCAAAATATAAATAATTTCTTAGTCATGTGTGCACATCAGTACTTTGGTGGTGGTCTGATCAGTCTTTTTTTTTACACCTGTGTGTAATCTTAGATACTCATGAAGCGTTTCCAGTCACTTTAGCACTTCTTTTTCAACAGCTTAAAGCATACTGACTGTATTGCCATAAGATTTGTGGAGGTTGAGGGGAATTTAGGTCTATAGTGAAGAATGGCAAAGACCCTTGTTTGGGAAGAAACCTTGTTGCTTAAGGGATTGATTAGGGTTTTGCTGTAGTTGGAGCTCAAACAGTAAAAGAATTACTGCTGGCAATGATGGCAGGTTGCAAGTAAGAAGTAATGTGAAGGCCTGTTTATCCTGCCATTTTCCACTTAGTGGTTCCTCCAGCTCTTGGCTCGGCCAGCAGTGAGACCTGAGAGCTTCTGTTGTAGAGGTGATCTTCCTACTGCTGTCCTGTGCAGGAAATGCTTGTGTGAGGTAAAGCCTCCATGAATGCCACAAGTTCTTTTCCTGTTGTTGGGTGAAACTTGGAGGTTTTGTTAAGTCTGGTAGAACAACTCCTGCCACAGCACTCTGTGCTAATTTGTCCTACTCTGCCTGGGCTGCCAGCTATTAGCTGGTTTAGATTAGAAGAGGAAATGGCTGAATGAAGTTCCCTGCCTTAGGAGAAATATTGTAACACTAATCAGCTTTTAATTATATGTATCAGTTTCTCTATGGTTAACAGCTATTTGTTTTTTTTGTTCAGGGAGCTGAAGTTGTAGTCTTTGGCTTGCAGATCAGAGCAGATCCTAACTGTGTAACGTTGGAGAATCTGCAGAACTCCATGCCTGTTGCATAAAGGGGTTTAACCATGTGGATTATTTAACGGAACTAGTCTTTTAAAATGCTATTTGCATATCTTGGGAGAGAGCTTGAGATTCAATCAGAACTAAGAGTTTCTGTCTGTTTTTGTGAAGGTCATGTACCAAGATGGCGTTTGTCTATTGATATCCAGTATCAGCTTTTATAATAAAATATGGTAGAATATCTCAAATTGAAATATCTTGTTGCATGGAATTGCTGGTGAAAAAATCAAATTTGTTCTTTTTTTGTGATAGGGTTTGAAATAAGCATAATTTGGGCTCGACTACTGGGGTTTTATCACCTGTCTTAAATTTAGGCCATATTCTCAAAAACCTGTGCAGTGAGCTGTGGTCTGTGGCCTTTTAGGAATCACAGACTAGTTCTGAAGGGTTGTCAAAAGGTAGCTGTCAAGAGCAATCTTACTGGTAGCTGCTGGGAAGTGACTACAAAGAATACACTAAGGACTTTTCAGGGTGAATGAATTAGGAGTTTTCCAATGTCTTTCCATTGTGGGTCTCTTTCCTCTCTTCGTTTCGCTTTTCTCCTTCCACACAGACTTCAGAGCACTCTTAACATCAGTCAAAAGAAGACTCATGGTGCAGATGCAAATACAGGGCTTCCCCTGAGGCGGCCCTTCCTGCTCCTGAATGAGCTCCATGAATAGAGAATGTAACAAATTTGTACTGTACCTCTGGCTTTGAAGTTGGGCTCTTCCTAATAAAATCCTCCAACGCTTCCAGCTCTTTGTGTGAGTGCATGTACTGATATGTAGATTGTGATACAAGGTCGAGCCCTGCCACGGCAGCCGTGGGCGGGAGGAGGATGTACCACAGCAGCGCCGACACAGAGCAGTGAAACCTGCCACCGAAACTGGATGAATATCTGTGCTGACTAACCTTTGGTGAGCACTATTGCCATGGCTGTGGTACTGTTATTGCCATGGCTGTGTGCTGCAGGTAGCTGGCTTAAAGTTCATGCTGGATGCTTGTGTGGTTGCGGTGGTTTTGGGATAGGTGTATGGCTTGAATATGTGTTTTTCAACATTTAGTCACTGCTGCAGGCTTTTAGTCTACATCTCTTCCAAGCCTACTACATTTCTCAGTGAGTAAAGATGGTGTGACTGGATCGTTAAGCGACGTGTGAACCAGTTGGTAGTGAACTCTGGGCAGGACTGAGCTCAGCTCCACCAGGCCACCTGGTGCCACATTGCTGTGGCCACCTCTTGGTGGTGTGGTGCTGCAGGTCTCCTGAGAAGTTTGGCCTTTGGAGACAAACACAGGATTGCTGGCAGGAGTGAGGGAGAGGTGTCTGGCTTCCTTGAGGCTGTCCTAGGCAGGAGTTGCCATCTGCATCAGACCTGACAAGTATGTTTGAGTAGCCCTAGGGAAAAGCATGTACCCATGGAATAGTCCCTGTCCTGGAAAGGGCAGTGTGTTGTCACTTTCTCTTGTGTGTTGTCAGTGTCAGAGTGCCTGTGTCAGCAGTGTTCCAGCATTGATTGTTTGACTTCTAAAGTGTTAGTAAACCCAGCTTGGAAGCAGGTTTTCTTTATGTAGGAGATGCTGGTTGCTTAGCAGTGTTCCCTTCATTGCAAAGCCCACACAACTGCTCTGACCCACACAACTGCTCTGACCACTGACTAACCTCTCACGCTGGTCAGTGCACGAGCCTCCCTCACTCCAGAGTCCTCCAAGTCCAGTAATAATTGTGTGTGCTGCTGGCTGGTCACTGCCACTCCTCAAGGGTAAGTGACCATCCTGGCTGGAATTGCTTCCATCATGGATCCCTGGGGGGCTGAGCACTGGCCAGGACATAGGTGCCATGCTCTGAACAGGGCCACCTGGATGGGTGTTTCTGGTTGAGACCTCAGCCTCCAGTGTGACCTGATGCCAGTGAAGGGGAACAGGTGAGAAAAGGGTGTCAGAGGGGACTTGTTTTTTCCCGAGTGTTTCAGACTATTGCTAGACTTTGAAAACAGGTTTTTTCAGGTGTCTGCTAAAGAGCAGACTCAGCTCTATCCTGGGATCTGACACATTTTCCCTGTGTTTGCTCACCAATCTGCCTTTTATACCATGAAGATCCACTTGTCATACGAGGAGGCTGCATTGTTCTGATGTAGCCTTTGACAATAGACACCTATGCCGCTACTGGGGGTGAGCTGCTCATCCCCTCTCTCCTGCCCCAGTATCCTGGGCTGCATTCTTGACTAACCTTCTGGAGAAACTGCAGCTGGTCTCAGTCATCATGATGGCCTTATATGACTTAGGAGGGGGAAGCTGTCAAGCTGTCCTACATAAAGTCAGTCATGTTAGACAACAGCTCTGGTTTTTTGCCAGTGGCAGTAGGAGCAAGGCAGCACAGCACACCTGCGGAGAGGCTTTTTGGCACATCAAGCTGATGAGCTGTTTTGTACAGACTTGATAAGGTTGGGCAACAGGAGGAGGGCAGAGGATATAAAATAGTGTCTCACTGTCAGTAGGGCTGGCTCCATCTGTCCAGCCACGGAGACTGCATATCATGATACACAAACCCTCAGGACAAGTGAAGGAAGCACAGCCATGCCCTGCAACCTGCAGATGATTGTGTCAGGGTCTAAACAGACAATAGACATGAGAGGAATTGATGTGTAGAATCATTTGTTCCAGTGAATGGGGTCGTGTGAGTTTGGATTTTCTTGTTTGGAGCAGCTGGGAGTTTTACTTGAAGACACAGTGTGTTGTAGGCACAAAGTGGTTAAATAGCTGCTCAGCTGTGCCATAACTGCTTATGGTAGGTGTTTTGTGATTGACAGGGCAAACAGCAAAACAGTCCAGCATGTTCCTTTCTTCAGCAGGGAGTTGTCCTGTCTTTGCTCTGACAGAGGTGACACGAGTGGCAGGAGGATGTGCTCTGCTCTCTGCTGTGACACAGCCTCAATTCCCTTGTGCCTTGTAGCAGGAAGGGTGGCTGCAGGCTTTGGTGGTTGCTGTGTAGCATAACCTGCCTGTGCTGCATTAACTTTTGAGTTATGTTCTTTTAAGGAAGCCATTCTAATGCTGGTGCAGAGGGTACAGTGGTACTTTTTATTCATTCTTGGTTAATGCAAGTGGTGTATTTTTAGAAGTTTTGCTGCTAGTTTTACTGAATCAATGTTTTTCTCCTCCACTGTTTGAACTATTTTGTCTGTGTTCAGAAGTATGGATTGCTCTCTTCAAAACTTAGTAATTTCAAAATCTGCTAGGAATAGCATCACTTTTTTTGAGGTATGTGCCTCTGGACTGAATTAAGAGTTTGCAATGCAGATACAGCCATTGCTCTTTTACTAGTACAGTTTTTCAATTTTCTTTGTGTTTTGTGGAAGCTTTAATATGATTTTCCAGAGGTTTTTATGCTTTAACATTAAAAACATTTTTAGCATGTTGCACACATGTACTTTGTCTTCCAGTGCTCAAAGCTTTCTGGACTTAGCCTAACCTTTCTCCTCAATCTTTTTTTTTTAAGAGGTAATTTGAATGTTCTAATTTTTGTTTTAAACCAGGTCTTTCTACAACCTCTTCTAGCACCTGGGGAGACTTACCCTTTGTCTTGAGTGAACTAACTTACGTAAGAATTTTTCTGTTTTTTACGCAGGTTGGGAGGACCTGACCCTCTGGACTATGTTAGCATGTACAGAAACCTGGGAAACCCAGCACTGAATGTTCCTGAGCACTGGCACTACGTCAGCTTTGGGTTGAGTGACTTGTATGGAGACAACAGAGTACATGAGTAAGTGTCATTTAGGTTCTGTAGCTGTGTGTTGAGTTTTGTGTTGCGTTTTGGGGGTGTGTAGGTAAAACCCTGTCCTGCTGCTCATATTATTTGAACAGCTGGTTTTCTGTTGAGAACACCCTAGCCCTGGTCTCAAAAAAGATGACGTATGCCTGTTCTTGCATGTAGAAGACATTCTGTGTTCCCCTCTGCAGGGTTTGAATGCAGTGTATTTCCTTTCAATGTTAAGTTGAGTGGGTTTTTGTTTAAATTTGTTTTAACTTGTTGGGAAATTTTCTTTTAACTGTCTGTCTTGTTGTGTTTTTCACACTCTGTAATCTGTTATGGTCGTACACTTAAATCCTGACCCCTCCCTGTGCATGTTAAATGCCTTCCTCTGGAAAACTGCTGTAAGGGCATTTTTGCTGTTGCTGGCACAGCATTGTTACTGTCAGCAGACTGCCACTCTGGTGGCTGCTGTATAAAGTGCCAATTTGTGTAACAGAAGCCTAAAACTCTAATTGTTTGACTGTTTTTTCTCCAGCAATTAAATTATTATCTTAGGTTGTTGGTATGAATGGTTTCTAGCAGGAACTTTGGATTAGACCAAGCAGGCAGCATGAGCTAACCCTATTCTTGTCTTTCATTAGCTGACTTTACTCCTTAACTCCAGTTGAAGTGAGTAGCAGTAGCCAAGCCATCATGATTTTGGGGCTGTGAACATGGCCTTTTAACCAGCCAGAAATGGCACAATGTTTCTGCTGTTGCTGTTTACCGAAACTATCTTTGCACTGTGTTATAGTTGCAGGGTGAATGTCCTTGATGAATGGTGCAGCAAAGGCTCCAGTTTGTTCACACAAGCTTTCCTCCTTTTGTTTGTCTTGGTTAAGATTCAGCCACTGGTTTTTTTTTCATCTAAGTGCTTCTCTTGCAACAGCAGCAGTTTCTTTAACTTTTCCCATTCCTCAAGGCAGTTTCTCCTGGTTTTTTTCTCCTTGTTTTTGTGATTACAGAACTGTTTTTCAGAAAACAGAGTGTTTTCTGAGTTTATACAGGACCCTAATGTCACAGAGATCTGCCTGGGACATTTAAGCAACCATTAACAACAAATCCCAATTGATAGTTGCAGGGGCAGAGGAAAAGTAGGGCAAGTGAAAGAAATGAAGTTTAAGGCTTCCTTCTCTCCCACTAAGAGATCTTAGTGTGAACATGTAGGCATTCACGTGGTGCTTTTGTTCATAGATCAGGTGTGTGTTTCTCTTGTCTCTGTGTGGCTGAAACAGCATCCCCAGCTCCACAGCACTGTGTCCTTGTGTCACTTGCCCTGAGATGTTCAACTGTCTGCAGTCTGTCACCTTTAATTTGGCCTCATTCTTGGAGCTACAAAGCTTAATATTATTTGTCCTGTTGAGTAGATTGGTTCTACCTTGTGTCCAAAAGTCTTAATATACAATTATGCATGTGGTAGAGCTGTCAAGACCTACACATCTGCTAAACACTGAACCTGAAGTTACCAGCTGGTACGTGAGCACTGTAGACTGGATGAGAGAAGAATTTCAAAGGAGCTGAGCACTCACCAACAGCTCTCACTCCCAAGAGCAATTGCTGTTTGCTAAAACTGCTCTGGAAATTTGATGGCTGTGGGAATTGCACGTCACCAGCCCAGCCCTGGGTGCACACTGTGGGAATGTGGTGGATTTTCCTATGCACTCAGGAAGTTCTTGTTCTCTGACAGGGAATGTAATAAAGCTTTACTTAAGAAAATATGTCTCTTTTTTGCTTGAAGGGCTTTGGAATTCTGCTGTCCCAGGTAAAGTGTGATGTAGAATGGTTGGCAGGAGCATGGGGTTGCAGGGCTGTCGTTTAAATCTTCGGTATATTTCATTTAAAACCAGTGTGGCACTCTGCTCAATTGCCCTGGCCTCTGGAGACAGGAAAGGGTTTGTGGTTTTTTTTGGGTTTTTTTTTTTTTGTTTCCCAGCTGTCTACAAAGAGTGCAGAGCTGGATCTGCTTGTGACAGTCAGCAAGGTTCCTGCAACAGGGATATGCTTCCATAGCCTTGCTGTCCTTCTTACTTTAGAAAGGGAAAGATAGAACACTGCCAAAGGTCTTGTTAATTGCCCAGTTTGGGTAACACGTAGCTTACTTCTTGTGGACCTCTCATGGTAATACAGTATGGTCTAAAATAATTATAATGCAGTACTAAATGAAAAGGACTTTTTCATTTTTTTGAGTGAACTAATACTGAATTGGAGGCCCCGTATTTTTATTTATAATGGAATAGCAAACAGATGTAGCAAATAATGTGAAAATGTTGACTTTAATTTATATTTTTTAATAAGAACCTGAAAAGTCTGAAGTAGAGCTCTCCCAGTGCCTCCTTGTTGACAGATTTATTTTCAGTTGAAGCAGCACTGTTTCCTGCTCTGCTTACGTATCAGCTGTTCTCTGCTTACAGAACCAGTCTGGTTTTAGGAATGTGTAGAATAAAATGGAAGAAATCTAAGAATTTCCAACAAGGAAACCTTTTTAGTTTAAAATCCCTCAGTGTTTCATGGTATAATGGCAACCATGACACCAGCTGTGCTGGGCTGATAGCTCTAAAAATCCTAAATCATGATGTTATGACAGCATTAGGGAACCACAGGCCTTTCAGTGGGATTTCATGCCAAGCTGCTTGCATGGAAATAAGTCTCTCTAGTTGAGCATGTTGCACAACTTGAGTGGCAGCAGAAATCCTTCCAGGATGTTTTTGCAAGTTATACTCCAGTTTTAGCTTTTTCTGTCTTCTTTCTAATCAAAACAAATGTGTGACTTCTTGAATCTATTCAGCAGGGTTAAAGTAGGGCCTTTTTTTCAGACTCTTCTTGCATTCTGAAGAGGTTCTGCACTGCAGTGGTGCGTGCAGCCTGCTGGCAGAAAGTATGTGGCCAGTGCAGTTGTGGAAGAGGAGATGCTGAGTCCTGCACTCTTCTCCATCCCTTGCTGGCAGCAACTGCCCACAGCAATGCCAGCAGCAAGGAACGTGTCCCTGTGTGTCTGTGCAATGCCAGTGCCTCAGCTGGCAGTTGCAGGTTCGTTCTCTGATGCCAGGCCATCAATGAGGTCAAGGGACAGATCATTCCTGCAGTTTACAAACATTATGGTGACTTCTTCCTTGGTGGAGAACAGGTGCACGAGGAAGGCAGCATCAGCAGGTGTAGCTGGACTCAGACTCCATCAGTGGCAATGCCAGCTTCAGCTGAGTGCTGCCTTTGCAGCAGCCCTTGGGGGTCTCTGACCCAGGAGGCAATGGGCAGGACCTGATGCGTAGGAAATTCCACCTGCAGATGAGGAAGAACCTAATTACTGTGTGGGTGACCATGCACTGGAACAGATTGTCCAGAGAGGCTGTGGAGATACTGGAGAACTGTCTGGACACAATCCTGTGCCGTGTGCTCTGGGATTACCCTGCGTGAACAGGAAGGTTGGACCAGATGACAGTGGTGCCACAGTGTTTGCCAGCCCCAGATTGTGCTGGCACAGGTTTGCAGGGCTGTCCAGGGACTAAGAAGAAAAATGTGTTTTTCCCAGGCTGGCTTCTGACTTCAGTTTGCTCCAAGGCCAAGGTTTGAATCTCCACTTAACTGTTCTGTAGTTTGAGTGCTCATTTTTTTTCTTAACACTTTAAAGAAGTGCATGGAAGGTGAAAACCATGATGCAATAGAATTCCTGAACACCTTGAATAGTCTTATTTGTATTAAAATTGCAGGGTTGTAATTCAGAGCTGAAATAGAAAGTAAGGCTTAAATTATGGATAGATTGAGATAAGATTTTTATTTGTGGTCTTCCCACATCCCGCAAAGTGACATGCCAACTGTGTTTTGATGTTTACTACATCAGCTTCATACTGACAAGGGTGGTGGGGTTTGGGGTTTTTTGGTTTTGTTTTTTTTCCTGGCCCTTAGCCAGGAGCTGAAGTGCAGTATCCATTTGCATAAAACAGGAGAGATTACAGCTGCCTTCATCTCTATTACAGATGCAGGGTACCACCCGCTGAGACAACAGGTTCCAACTTGCTGTGGTCCTTTTGATTTGTGCTGCTTTCCATTTGGATCAGGAGGGAGCGGTGCATGCCGGGATAATGTGTTGTCTCTGTGGGTGGTGCCTCCCTATTAAAGGTGAGGGTAAGCATGAGCCTTTCAAGATCTTCAGTCCAGCTTGTGTTCTCCTTGCTTGTATAGATCCTCTGAATGACCTTAACTTGTAAAAGGGCAAGGATGCTTGTTAGAGTTGGGAGGAAGAAAAAGGAGCGCAAAAGTAGATCAGGTAACCAATACAAGGCTTGCAGAGGGGTGGATGTTTTCTGGAAGGCTTTTTCTGAGTATAAAAGGAGTCTGAAAAGAGTATTTAGAAAATAGCCTGGAAGTTGGAACGAGTGCTCTCTTTCTTTTGAGTGCATGCTGGCTTCTCCTTTGAACCTGCATGAATGTAGGATGGAGTGGTGCTGACAGCTATCACTTTAGTGGCCTCTTAGTTCTGTAGCCTTTCATAAATTTAAAAGCTCACTGCCCTCAGCTTGCCAGCCTTTAGCCTTAAATTTTGCTATTTAATGGGTCCCTAAGTGCTTTATAAACCACATGCCTAAAGCACTGCTGAAATATTACACCAAACTCCAAGGTAACTGAATGCTTTTAAAATGGTGGAGAGTCACTCTGCCCCTCTTTGTTTTCATTATAAAACAGAGAGTCTTTTTGGTAAATTAGAGAGAGGTGGTAGATCCATATTTCAGATAACATTTGTAAAGTTCAGCATGTCTGCCTTGAGAGGTTGTTGGAGGTGGAGCATCTGCCCCAGCTAAAGGGAATTACATGGAAGAGGATATCAGTGAGCATCAGTTTAGGAAAGCAGTACAAGAGGTAGCACTTAGAGGAGAGAGGGTCCAAGGTGGGCACCATACTCTGGACTTCCTTTTTCTTCCCAGGTCTTGTTTGCCTATCAAAGACTGACCCCAAATGTAATGCTTATTTTTTCGTTTGGTCTTCTGTTTGAGACGGAGGGGAGAGAGGAAGGTTCATGGCAGAGTGCAGAGGGAGAGGCCATAGAATTAGGGAGTTCTGTAACAAAAAAAAAAAAAATTCTTTCAGTAATAGTTTATTTGAGAATCTGTCACAGTAGGAAATAGTAGTTTAGCTGCACAGCACAATAAAATCTGTCTTTTAATGGATTTTGTTTGTGATTAGATTTTTTTCATACCTATAAAGATCTGAGTTAGAATGAGCTTTTCTTAAAATTAAGGTACTTTTAACAAGTCTTGCCTGTGTGGATTCTCTGGTGTCTAGAAATACAGGTGTGTTTCTACTGAAACTTGCTTAGTGGGAGCACCTGTAGATCCTTCTCTTCTGTCTGGCTATTTGTTTTTCCATACTTTGCCGAAATGTGACATTTTTTGGGACAGCTCTTGCTCTGAAGGACTGGATTGATTTTGACCAATGAGTTCAGACATTTTAAAGGAGCATAAGTGTGATCGTGTAGGGTTCAATTCTCTATTTCCCAGACAAAAAAAACCCAAAAACCAACAAACAGTTAAACCAAGCATCATACTTATTTATGTGTGCCACGAGGGTGTCCCTCCAGTGACTGCTGTGCACCAGAACCTTCTAAGGTTTGTGTTTCACTGCTGGAGGCAGACCTCCCCTGAAGCTATGGTTACTGCAGGGAAATCTGATTTTCCCTCCTCCAAGGCAGAGTGCACTTGGCTTCCAAATGTCACTTGCTGGAGGTAGTTAGTACCCTCAATGAAATGGAAGATGTGGGCCACCTACGGAGAGCAGCCCGCTTTGTGCTGCGGTCTATCTGTGTTTACGTGCAGGGGTTGTGGGACGAGAGCACTCTTGAAGTGTGCTAGATTTAGAATGGTTTTTTGAAGCATTGAAGGAAATTCATTTAACGTTTACAGCACGGTAGTTGAATTTACAAGAAGGACTGTTTTCAATTAAAAAAAAAAAAAAAAGGGAAAAAGATTGGAAGAAGGTTTAGTGCTGAGCATTGAAGGCAAACACCACTTCCTGTTCCGTGGTGTGTCTGCTCTCCAGTGCTGCATCCTGTTAGGATGAGCCTCTTGCTGCCATGCAGGGGAAGGGGCATAGTGCTCAGATTGGAGATCTTATGACACACATTTATCATCTTGGCACATTGGAGGAGAGTTGATCTGAGACATGGCTTCCTTACTCTGATCTCTCAAGTTGGGTTAGTGCTGAATGAGAAGTGACTGGGGATCAAAACTGGGTCTTCTAGTGAAAGATTGCTTTATGTGTTGAAGATCTGTTTGTGATGTTTTAAAAATCAAGAATTAAAAAACAGCTTTTTTTTCAGTGACACATGAAGGTAAAAGTATTTTTGAGCAGTGCAGCCATTCCAGCTGTGAGATCATTGACATTTTTTAATCCATTTGCTGCCTGGAATAGAGATACTAACAAAATAAAGGTTTGAAGAAATAGATCCGAATGCTGTTATTTATACCTAATCCCCTTTGTTTTTTTCTCAATGCATTTTTAGTGTTGGGAACATACCTTTTTGACTAGTTCTAGAATAGTGCATGCTTCTTGATGAGTCAGTGGCTACAATTGGTAACAACAAATTGCCACTGATAATAAAGTTACCAATTTTATGTGAAATTTGAGCTATTGGTGTTTCTCTCTTCTACTCTCCGTGGTGATGACCTAACTCAGCTGCCTCTCTACTGTCGTCTCAATTTTGAATCAAGGCCCAATAGGCAGTGACACCAGGCTAACAAAAGAGGGCTGCAAATCTTGGTGGTCTCCCATTCAGATGGTATTGCCTTCCTTGGACAAAGGGGTGAGTAGGGCTCCTGAGTGCCACTCTGCCTCTAGGGATGGTAAACAAGGAACGGATCACTGGTGGGAGGCATTTTTTCATCACTTGACAAAGCTGGGTAGATGGGATACCACCTGACAAAGGGCTGAGGTTTAAAGGAAGATTTTGCAAGGGCTCTTAAGAACAAAAAGAAAAAAATAGGCCAGAAAACTGTTTTTTTCAGGATGTAAACAGGGTGGGCGGAGGTGAAGAGGGACTCAGCCATTCTTGGGGAGCTCTGATTTAAGCTCAGAGGATACAGACAAGGGAAGGAGGGAAGAGTGCACAGATGGCTCATTGTTTTGTCTAGCTCAGCATTCTTGTACTGCTGAAGTGAAGGGCAATTGTTTTAAAATCTTTTTTGCGAAAAGTGCTCTTTGCTTTCCAGCTATCCCTGGTCCCTGAGATGCAAACTGTAAACCAGAGGGACTGCTCTTAAACGCCCATTTGTTTTGGAGGGTCAGTCCAAGGGGCCCTGGGCAGCAAGGCACTGCTTCTATAAAGGAATGGGGGGAAAAGAGTACTCCTGGGAAAAATGCACTGCAGCAGTTGGGGCAGAGGCGAGAACAAAAGGATGCACATGGAGGGCTGCTGCAGACCAGTGTCTGGCTTGGGGGCCTTTACCAAAGCTATGAATTGTAGCATGAAACTGGCACATACCTTACCTGCAATGAGATCTGATGTACAGTATAGTTTTCTTACAGTATTTCACTCTTTTTTTTGTAGCAAATAATTCATTAGTATAAAGAAATACTGCCATTTCTGTACTGTTATTCTTTCTACTGCTCTAGTTGCACTGGCACAGCTCCTTCCCCTCCTCCCCTGTAAATTGTTGTGGCCTTTCTGGAGCAGGGGCCTTTTTTGGCATAGTCGACAAAAATAAACCATAAAGGCAGCTGTTGTTATGAATAAGGCTCAACAGGGGAATTTTACCAGTAGAACTACAGCAATATAATTATACTGGTAGACTAGTTACAGTAAATTTCCTCATGAAGACAAGCTTTAAGTTGACATTTCCTAGCTAAGTTGAATCCATATGTATAACCTTATTACGCAAAAATAATGTCTCTGGGCCTTGAATTCCTTTTTTACCCAGAAGAGTAACATTAAGTAGAAAAGCAAAGAATTTAGTGCTCAGAGATAGATGGGGGATTTTCTCTAACAGATTGGTTGTGATGAGCTGTATGCTGACCTCTGTGCTTTTACTGGGCAGGTTATTCCTCCAAAAGTGGTCAGGAACCCAAGGGTAGTGTTCCTGCTTGCTACACTCAAATGTAACCAGTACTGAAATATGCTGTAAGTTGACATCTCTCTCCCAACTTTGCTCCTGTTTGAAAGACAAGCTGAGCCATTTTGCAGTTCCCATAACTGAAGTGGTTTGACTGAGAAGCAAAACTATTTTGCCACTATTAAAATTTTTAGGGGTAAGCCTGGAGCCACTGAAAGGATGGTGAGGGAATGACACTTTCTTTCCTCCTTTGTTTGATTTTTAAGAGGCAAAGATTTATTTTATCCTTTTGGACCTTGTCTTACAACAAATGGAGTTCATGTAACATTCACAAGCCCTAGAAGTTTCAAGTGCTTCAAAGGAAAGATAGTCTTGCAGGGGAAGCTTAACACTTAAAGGCAGATTAAAAAATACATCTGTGGTAGACTTTTCATTGCAGATGTCTCATGTTTCCCTTTTGGGAATCTTTCACCAGCAGTCCAGTGCTTTCTTTCCCCTGGAATTACAGCTCAAGCTCCAAGGACCTTTCGCTGCCTGCTTAATTGATTAAGATCTCTCATGGTGCTCATCAGTATATTTTTAAGTGCACCCTTTGCAATGAAATGAGACTATGTAACAGCTCACCAGGGAAGGCAGAATTGTCTGGGTTGCTATAGCTGATGAAGTGAAAGATCAGGGATTGAATTTGAGATCCATCAGGATCGGAGAGACGTAGATGGGTTTAGGTTGGAAGGGACCGTAAAGATCTTCTAGCTCCAATCCCCTCTAGACCAGCTTCCTCAAAGCCCCATCCAGCCTGGCCTGGAACACTTCCAGGAATGGGGCATCCACAGCTCTGCTGGACAACCCTGTGCCAGTGCCTCACCACCCTCACAGTGAAGAATGTCTTCCTAATACTTAATGTAAACCTACTCTCTGTCAGTTTAAAGGCATTCCCCCTTGTCCCGTCACTTGATGCCATTGTCAAAAGTCTTTCTCCAGCTCTCCAGCCCTTTGGGTACTGGAAGGTGCTCTAAGGTCTCCCTGGAGCCTTGTCTTCTCCAGGCTGAACAGGCCCAACTCTCTCAACCTGTCCCCAGTCCTCTGAGCATCTTCATGGCCATCCTCAGGACTCGCTGCAACAGATCCATGTTATTTTTAGGATGGGTGTCCCAGAGCTGGATGCAGCAGTCCAGGTGAGATCTCACAAGAGCAGAGTAGAAGAGCAGAACCACTTCCCTCAGCCTGCTGGCCACACCTCTGGTGGTGCAGCCCAGGATACAGTTGACTTCCTGGGCTGCAGGCGCACCTTGCTGGTTCACATTGAGCATTTTCCCAACCAGTAATGCGTGGGTGCCTACAGCCTGTTTGCAGGCTTTTGGAGTTCAAGCTCCTAAAAGTTCCTAAATAACTCTCTTTTATGCCCTGAGTTAATTTATTGCACAGCTGAGAACTTAATTGTATGAGAGTCCTAAAAATGTCTTCATGGATATGCTAAAGTTGCATTTTGCATGATTTTTCTTAAGGTATGTTCTTTACCCAGCAGGAAAGTAATGGGAGACACCAGTGTTTATATTCTATGTAACATATTGGAGTCCTGATCCTCGCCTGAGACCTTTAGGCAATGCTGAAAAATACTAACTGTAGCTGTCAGTGGCTTTGAGGTTTTTTTCATATTCTTTCCACCCTCCCGTACTGCTTTTGAAAGGCACTTTTGTTATGCGAATAGGTTCCTCCCGGCAGCTGCAGAACTTTCCACAGCAGGAGCTAGGAAGGAGCCAGCAGACACTGCAAGGAAAGTTGGTGCCCTTTTCCCGGCTGCTCACCAAACACAGCAATGCTGCTCTTCCCAGCCACGTTGGCTCAAACTAGCCCTTTGCTAATGTTCTCTTGCCTGGTGAGGTTGCAGCTGAGCCTTTAGGTGACGTTGTGGAGATGCATTACCATTCTGTCTAAGGATTCAGATCCGATAGGAAGTGGGATCCCTGTGCAGATGGAAGTTTGTCTTCTCTAATGCACTGTGTCGTGCAGTGACTGTGCGCTTTGTTGGCAGAATCACCTCCAGCTCAGGCCAAATGAGAGCACTGTTCTTCTGGGCCTTGTGGAAACGGAGGATGAGTAGTCCTGAAGTGCAGCATAAATAGGCAGCTTAAGTAAAATGTTACAGATGTTGATAAGTTTTCTTTTTCATTAATGCCTTCACTCTTGTTCTGTGAATGCAATAGTAAATCCTTATTGTACTCCTAGCTTTTCTTTCCAGATCCTTTCAGTGGGCATTAAGATGATGCAAGTCTGCTGCAACTTCCCAGGCTTTTGCAGTGAAACTGTTTGCACTTTCTTTGTCAAGAAGCACAGCCTCACTTGTGGTGCTGGTTGTGGTGGTTCAGAGCCTGCTCTCAACACCTCACCTGGGCTGGGACTGATTCTGCTGGCCATGAAGTGTAAAGCCAGAGTAGCTCTGTGGAGAAATGTGTGAGCCCTTGAGCTGAAACATGTCAGTAGTCTAGTTACTTGATTACACAAAGATTTTTTTATTTTTAATAAGTTGCTTTGGAAATCATGAAGAGGAACCAGTTTGGTCTTGTCAGTTTAGTTATAACTGTAATGCGAGAGTAAACCATCACCTACTGGTATAGCTACATCCAGGCACCATAGAATAGAGAAAATAAAATGTAAACTGCCCTCATATGGACATCTTTTGCTGGAGTAGGGAATGACATATCCCATGCAACCTCCTGTTTCGTATTTGGTTGTTTTAGTCATTTCCCGTGTTCTGTATTTGTCCGTGCTGTGTAGAATGTGGAGTTAATTTACCAGCTTTTGTGACCTTGATAGATGGAGCATATAAGCATTTCCTATACGATCAGTGTGTCACATTACTCTTTGAAGCAGGGAACTATCATTATTTACATCTGAGAATCAAGTCCCTAAGTAACTTGTTGAGGAGGATGAGAAGTTTGCAGCAGACAGGAGGTTCAAACTTAGGTTACCTGGATGCTGTTTGAGCACTTTCAGAGTATTCTGAAGTTTCCTGTTAACAATGAGGCAGATGGATCCCTTTGGCACCGAGAGGTCCTTTGCAGCCTTTTGCCCTTAATCTGCAAGCACTATCCCTACAGGTGTGACTGTATGTTGGCACTTTCCAGAATGAGACAATAATGCTTCCAAGCCTCTAGAGTTCAAAGGGATTAACCTCCAGCAGCTGAGCATGATCCTGTCCTCCTTCCAGATGCTACTGCTTTCATGGCACGGACAGCAGAGCCTCAAAGAAGCAACCCCTAGATTGCCTGAACTTGCAGCCCAGAAGATTTAGGTGACCAGAAAGCTAATGGTGGTTTATTAAAATATACTAGGCTGGAGATAGCACAGTTCGGGAGCTGTTTTGTGGGTGGTTGGGCAGGAGCTGAGTATAGGAACCACTTCTGTCCAAATGAGTTTAACTCAAGTGTTTGTGAATTATCAGCTATGGGTCCTGCAAGCGCAGTTCTGGATACAGAGTATCAGTAGCAGAAGTTC
>VYZP01057128.1:19252-38662 GCA_013400635.1 Hypocryptadius cinnamomeus | reverse complement strand
GTGTGTGTGTGTGTGCACTTCCTTATAGACATTTATCTGTGGCTGCCCAAACACAGAAAATGTTTAGTACAAGGCAGACACTGACAACATTTGAAACTGAACAGCTAAAATGTATACAAAATATAACAAATTCAAAGAGAGGAGTTACAGCGATTTGTTGATTTCAGCAGTGGGAGCTACTGCTTGCCCGTACAGGAGAACTGGATTTCAAACGAAAGATTTTGCTGTGTTTTGGCCTTACTCTGGGAAAATATCTGGCTAGAGGCTATTAACAAGGATCAGCACCTAATTTCCCCATGAGGACTGACTTCCTCATGAGGACTAACCTCCTGGGAGCAAGTGCAGGACAAATTTGTGAGAATTCAGGACGTTTTTAGGCGGCTTTTTCTCCCAGAAGACAGAACCTACACACCTGTCTGCATGCTTGAGGAATTCAAACAACTGAAGTCCCGGTGTGCTGGCTTTGCTTTGAACCAATAACTAAATAATTAATTGTTAATACATGAATGATGATGTCTGATGCTTTTTCATGTCTAGGCATGTGCTCATAAGGACAGAGGGTATATTTAGATTTAAAGGAAGCACCATTTGGCATCAGCTTGCTGTGGTTCTGTGGTTAGGAGGAGATGGTACCTGGGGGTAATTGCTTCAAGACTTAGCACTAATTTTGTTTTCCCATCCTGCTTAGAGAATAAAGACTGACTCTCATTTCTATGTTCCACAAAGGCATGAAGTCTAAGGCTGCAGCCCTTGCTGTGTTTTGCTATGGAGCGTTAGGACAAAAGTAGAACATGCATCTGCAATTGCAATAAACCAGCCCAAACACATCTTACTGTTCTATGCCTTTTGAAATTATATTCAATTTTTGGAATATGAACAATAGAAAGGACAGAACAATGGAAATGGAAGGGAATATGCATACAGTGTGATGCCTTTAGTATTCCAGGGTGCAACAGCAGCAAACAGAGTTTACCATGCGCCCTTTCATTTGAAAGGCCACCTGCCAACCCATTCCCATTTTCCCTTTGCTGGGTTATCAGATGCATTTAAATGAAAGCATTCCTGGGATGTGTCAGAATGCTCACTCCTGGTGAGAGCAGGAGCTCCTTGGTGGATGGGCCTGGGGCTGCTCTGAGACCTGCCCAGCACAGCCCTGCCAGGCAGGGCTGCTCTCCCAGCCTGGCTGGGAGCTCTAGATTCAACAGCCCGAGAATTAAAAGTCTCTCTGTGTTCTAATTCAGGTCGGTCCAGATTCCTTAGCAGCCTTTCCTGCAGTCCTGAGCCTGACTCCTGAGCCACCTCCAGCAGCCAGCACAGCTCCCATCCCTCTGCCGGGCGTGGAGCGGGGCACAGTGAGGAGAAAGCTTTGCCCTGCTCAAGGCAGCACAACAGGGGCTGCAGCTGTGGCCTCCCCACCCCTGCCAGGCAGGGGAAAGGGAGAGGGGCAGCCTCCCACCCAGACTGTCACTGGAGAATTTGCAGAAAAGCCTTGTGCTTCCTGTCACACCCCAGATAGCCAGAAGCTGGGTTTTTAATCGTTGGCTACTCAGCTCAGAGCAGGCAGTGGATGTGTTCCTGGCACAGGTATACTGTAGGGCTGGGGGAAATCCTACAGCAGCCACTGAACGCCCTCAGCACACACCTGCACACACCTGCACCTGCACACACCTGCACCTGCACACTCTCACCGTGCCCATCCTTTGATTCTGACAGGCTTTAGCAAAGACTCCAGCAGAACACCCCACCCATCTGTCTCTGCCTTCCTGACCATTTTGGGAAGGAGACCCAAGAGGTGCATCCCTGTTTTTGATGATGGGAAGTTACAGCACTTCTTTCTCTTGGGAAAATATCCTCCTCACACCCCCAGGGTTCATCTTTGCAATCTACGTGCTTCATCCTGCAAGATAGTACTGAAAATCTTCAGGAGATATTTGAGAAGGAAAAACTAGAGGTAAATGGTCTTTGTTTGTATAATGATTTTGTTTTAATTTTGCGTGCTTGTTCTTCTTCTTACTACTGTTGTTACCCCTTGCTCTCTAATCTCTTCACTTCCTCAGTAAACAAGTGATTAATTGTGTTTGGCAGCTGCTGACCCTATCGCAAGTGGTACTGCCACGTGGGCTCTATTAAACATAGTTTTAATGTTCCCAGACTCACTTAGCAGTGCCCAGTGATGGATGATTTCGCACAGAACACCAAATGGATCATTTGTGATTGTTGACTCCACACAAATGGCATGAAGCCTCATCCCAGGAAGCAGCGATTCCGATGGGCTGGCACTGAAAACTGGCCACAAAACCCATCAAAATGGACAAAGACACTATGGAAAAGGGCACTAGATCTTTTCCATGCAGATGTCCCCAAAACTCACCAAACTTCCCGGAAGTTAATTTGCCTTAAATTCCACTTAAAAGAAATTTAGAAAGCTTTGTACTTTACCTTGATAGATTCAATGTATCCCCAGTGGAAGGAAGTACCACAGACACAGAAATGCTAAATGGATTCTTGTATCAGCACCATCACAGTGATTACCAAATAAATTTATAATTATGATACACTTGAAGTATTAGGAGGAATAAAAGATCAAACACACCTCTTTATCAGGGAATAGGAGCTGAAACTACAGACCATAACATGCTGTGCTAAGAGATAAAGATCATGTTACCATTGAATTTTTTATATCCTCCAAAGGTCAAAATCACTTCACCATAAAATTTTCAGTGTTGCAAAACTCAGAAGTAGTAAATGTGTTTTTGTTCTAGTCTAGTCATGCACAAAAATTATTGGAACCCTTAAATTGTTAGAACATCAAATAAAAAAATCAGGACGTGAAAGTTCTCATCTTGACATTAGAGTGACTATTTCTGAAAATCTAATCCATTGGAGATGGTCATAATTACTGTAAAATTGCTTCTGAAACTAATTTGTTCATGCACACACAAATGAAACAGAATTACATTTCCCTTTTTTCTTTTTCCTTTTTTTTTTTCCTTTTTTTTTTTTTTTTTTTGGTGCAAAGGAAAGACAAGACACCGGCTTGCTTTGAATATCAGGGTCTTTCTTAGGTTTTGATCTTCTTTGAAATTTTCTCATCAAGGGCCTTGTTAAGGCAGCAGAGTCCAAGCCTGGCACCTTACAGGGCTGCAACCCAGACACTGGATTCAGCTGCAGGTCTTTTTTTTTTTCCTATGTGCCCTGGGCTCACACCTGCCCTGGGCTCAATTTCTGGCTTTTGGAAACGTCCTCATTTCCAGTCACCTGCTAGTGTGCAAGGCTGGTGTTTCTGCCAGCTTGGAAGAGAAGGTAAAACCACAAGATCTCACTGTCCAGAGAGATTTCTGTGCTGCCACTTGTTTCCTTGGTCCTCCTCAGGAGCTTACCAAGTCTCTAAACATCCCAGGTCGTTTAAGACTTTCTGGGTTCGTGTTTTAGGCCATGGCTTTACTCCAGCTGTTTGCCACAGGACAAGAAGCACATTCAGTGTCTCAGCCTCAGGTGCAGTTTAAAAGCAAATCTGAAGCGTGTAATGAGCCACTGTACAGAGGTAAATGTTGTTTTCTCTCCAAAGCAGGGGTTTATGTGTGTATATCTCAAATATTTGTCCCATGTTTATTTGATATACTCTCAACTTCACAAACTGCAGATAAGGGAGTTGACTCTATTGCAGTTTTGTTCTATAATCATGACAAATGTTACTTCTTTTCTAAGAACATTATCATTCCCTTGTCTTGTTATTTCAACATCTTCTTTCTCTGCTGCTGATAAATGAAACTTAATTGAATTTAATACTGAAAACCATAGGCACAAGCCCATTGCCCAGCCTGAGCTACTCGAGCTGTGCTCCTCGGTGCAGTCACTAAGCAGACAACAGAGTTTACAGTCAGCTGCTGACTCAGCAGACAGGGGCTGAGATCACCTGGGTTTGTTACCAGCTCCAGACCCAGAATGTGAAGGCCTCAGCTCTGGCATGTTATTTGTGGCATTAATGAAGCTCTGTCACTGCCACAGAAGATGGACACTCCAGGGACTCAAGAGATCTGCTGGAGGCTGTCAAGCCCAAAGGTAGCACAAAGTTCCTGTGGACTAAGGAATAGGTAATGAGGCAAAAGGCAGTAGTTTGGATTTTCTTGTATTGCTGGGACTTTAAACTTCCATTTCAGGTGCACAGAACCTTCAGGTGGAGTACCAGCCTTTCCAGAGAGAAGAGATGGGGAACCTGCTTCCAAGACTTCCCCACAGTGCCTGCAGCCTGCAATACTCTTCTTGTCTCCACGAAAAAATGGAGCAAATGCAATGCAGAAATCTGCTCAATTTTGGTTTTAGGTTGGGATTATCCTTCAAACTATCTTGAAAGGAATCAGCTCATGCTCGAAAACCAGACTGGTGACTCCTTCCCCTGCCTGTGGGTGGCTGGGGAGTGGTTGGTACACAGAGGGGTTCTTCAGAGGAAAACCCCACAGAGAGAACACAGTTTCTTGCAAGTCATGCTCCATCTCAATGAGAATATCATCGGGCAGTGTTTGGATTGGAAATCTCAAGGGTGAAAAAAGGGCGTTAAAATGCTGAGCTGGAGTGTGTTCAGTCTTCCAGCATAAATTACACAGCTGTTTAATATTATTTACTAGTGTAAAAATGTGCTTAGAACATTCAGGCAAATCCAGAGAACATCCAAATGCACATACTTGATAGATCTCTGAAAGAAAACAAGGTATGTACCAGTATCCATGACAACAGAGCCACCACAATCCATGGGTATGTGAGCAAGACACTGCTTAGCATTATGGAAATTTTAAAAAGCCTGCTGCTGTTGAGGGCAGAGCTTTTCATGCATATTTTCATGCATATTAAGTTTATTACCTATTCCCAATTAGGTGTCTTTATGTTTGGTGAGGTTTGGAATTTGCTGGGAGGAAGGAGCCCCCTGTCTCTCTGCAGAGGGGCAGCCCAGGAGCACAGGGAGCAGCCAGCACCCACTGAGGGCACCCCTGGCACCCCAGCAGGGGGAGGCAGGAGTGGAGGTGCTGGGTGCAGGGCTGGCATCGGGCTGGCCAGTGAGCCAGGGCCATGGGAAGGAACACAGGGGGCTGAGCAGCACCTGAAGCCAGGTCTGGTCCCATCCCTGCCTGTCCTGCCCGTGTCCCCGGCTGTGTGCTGCCCGTGGGTCCAGCCCAGCTCCCGTGGGTGTCTGTCCCTCTCCCTGTCCCAGCCCCGTGCAGGGGCAGCGCTGGCTCAAGCCCAGTTCAGGTGCCAGAGGCAGCCTGCAGACCCCAGGAGAACAGGGGGCTTCTCCATGCACAGCTAGCCTGGCAAGGTGATGTTCCTGGAGGGAAATAAACCCTGAGATGTGCTACGAGGGGAATGGTGTCAGGGAAAAACCAAACTCCTCTTAGTCCTGTTCTCCTATCTTGCTTCCAGTGTCATCTTTCTGATCCATGGAAATCTGCCACAGCAATGAGCCCCAGCTCAGAACTGCCTCAAGTTGATACCAAAGGAAAAATAAACTGGAAAATTCAGGGGAGTCCCCCACAAGACCCACAGTCCTGCAGGTAGCACAGAAAGGAGGAGGCTCCTGTGCAGTTGTTGCAGGCTGCTCCTGGGAGAGAGGGCTGGCTCCCCCTCAGTGGTTCTCTCCAAACTCACCTCCTCCCCATCGCGTCCATGCTTGCCACAAACAAAACGAGTTAGTCACCTCTGGATTAATGCAGCCAGGGCAGCCCCTCAGCAAACCTTCAAGTTTAGATCCTGTAAGTCCAAAATCCACCTGGAGAGGTGAGAAATCTCACCTATACTGCAGGAGAGAGGAAACAAAGACCCCTGAAACCTGGCCCCATGCTGCTTTCCTGGGGTTTGCACTGTGGCTCCACTGACCTTTCCCACCTCTAATGTGCTCATACAAGAGCTAAGAGACCTCCCCAAGAGTAACCATGATGATACAAAACTTTGCATGACACCGGAAATTATCATTCCTCAGGAAAGTCACCCCTTTCAGACTGCTATTCACATGAGAAACTTTACATCCTGTCATTTATTTTTAGAGTAAATATTTCATTCCACTGCCTCTGTTTCATGACTCTTTATTTCTGACATAGGAGATTCTAAAGTGCAAAAGTGAATAACTTTGTGACTTTGGAACAGAAATGATGATGCCCTTTGAAACAAGGGTCACTGGATAATGCAGGAGCCCAGTTTCTCTCTCAAATATTTTCTGGGTTTTGGTGGGGTTATTTTCCCACTAATAGCTTTTTTATTTCCTGAGAAAAAGGCAGTGTGAACCCAGAGTGCCCGTTGGAAAATCTGTTGTTGTGTTTACGAACTATTGGATCGGCTGGAGATTGTGACATGAATAGCAATGTAGCAAAGGGACAGAAACAAACCATCTGTGCCTGGGTGGAACCACGTCTGCACAATGTCAGCTCAGGGCAACTTTTTACACAGAAAATGCAGTAATTATATCGGAGAACATGTTCATAATGGAGTCGTTAGCACGACCTTAACTACAGTGATAAGAAGAAGCCGTGAGGTGTTCACTAGATGGGTCTAAGGAGCACAAGTCTCAGTGCTGGCTCTCCAGAGTCAGAGACGAGGACACTCCTGCCCGCTGCCTGCCAGCATCCAGAGGGGTGGCAGAGCCAGCTCCAGGGGGGCAGGCTGGGCTGGGACCCCCAGAGCCCCACCCCGGCAGGGCAGCGGCCCCACAGCCCGGCCCCATAGCCAGGGAGCTCCCATGGGGCAGAGGGGAGGCAGGGACAGGGCTGGGACACAGCTGGGACAGGGATGGGACAGGGTTGGGACAGAGCTGGGACAGGGATGGAAGAGGGCAGGGACAGGGATGGGACACAGCTGGGACAGGGATGGGACAGGGCTGGGACACAGCTGGGACAGGGTTGGGACAGAGCTGGGACAGGGAGGGGACAGGGCTGGGACACAGCTGGGACAGGGATGGAAGAGGGCAGGGACAGGGTTGGGACACAGCTGGGACAGGGATGGNATGGGATGGGATGGGATAATGGGATGGATGCTCCGGGTCCCTCCCAGTGCTGCAGAGTGCCCCCAGCCCTGCCCCACTCCCGGCACAAGGACCAGCCCTCTGTCTCTCCCGGGCTCTCCCAGGCTCTCCCGGGCTCTCCGTCCTCCCAGACCCAGCGGGGCCGGCACTTCCAGCACGGCATAAATTAATTTAGCCCCCGGCAGTGAAGTGCATTACAGAGGTGATTATATTCTGTACTAGAGCGAATGCACCTTAATAAACCCCAGCCAAATGCATATAGAAAAGGTAACACTGGATTTATCTTTTTTTTCTGTATTCTTTTATGGCCTCCATTTGCTTTTGTTCTCTTTTTTTATCCTTTTGGCTTTTATGTTTGCAAGTGATAAATTTTCCCATGTTTTACATTTTATATGTAGTTTATCTCTTTATTTTGTACTTATATTGCATTGAAAATGGAATGAGTCTTTAGAATAATACAGCTGATATTGAATTTTTTAAATTGCTATTGGGTATATACTGCATAAGGTGGTTATCTGATCTCCAACTTAATCATGGGAAAATATTGCTGTGGGGAAAGCTGACTGAGTAACAATGAGACCCCTATGCTTTCACAAAATTTATTTAACTATAAACCTATTATAAAACATTAATTTAGAATTCTCTTACTTTCTGCTACATTCAGGTCAGATTTATTGTACACCATTACTGAATTCACACCAAAACTGAATTAATCGTGCAGTCTCAGAGGTACCTATTTAAGTTTATCAAGATATGCTCCTTCTCTCAGGATTTCCTGATTGCCAAAGTCAGTAAATATAAACAAAATTACACTTTTGTTGTAGTTCAGAAGTGGAGATTTGGGGATGAGATAGAACATCATGTATTTGTCCTACTAGAAATAATGGTTGTTCAAAGCTGAAGGACAGCCAGTAAAGCCTGAACCATTCCCAGTGCCTTGGAGAGCCCTGGAATTCCAAGGGCCACAGCCACCTCTCATAGCTGTCAGACATGGAAAAATGCCCAGGACATTTCCACACTGTCACCTCATGCTGATTAAAAAAAAAGAAAAAAGAAAATAAAAAATAAAAAAGCATTTTTTCAGGTATAAAACCAAAGTAACAGAGCAGAGACCTGGACACTCCACCCCCTTCCCCACACAGGGTATGGCTGTCTCAGCAGAGAGGAAGAGGTTACAGATGCTGAGGCAAGTGAGGTGAACACTGGCACAAGTGAAAAGCAAGCATAACAGAAGGCTTTAAATGTTAACTTTCCTTTAAGTGTCATTTTTCTTAGAATGTGGCAATGAATTATATAAAAGCATCCCAGATTTGTTTTTCCAGGTGTTTTTGCTCAGGTGTGCTGCATATTCCCAATGGAGCAGCGATACCCTGCAGCTGATGTGAGCACTGCACAGAGCCTCCAGCTCTGCAGTCCTGGTGCACAGCAGCACTTCTGGGTCCCAGGTGCCTGTACAAGGGCAGACCCAGAGCTAACATTAGCTCCCAAATTCCTGGCTGGAAGTGGGCTGGTTTGAGGGCGTTTTACTGACTCCAGCTGTACTTGGGAGTGTATGAGGTCTCAGGTCTTGCACATCCAGCTGTACCCCCTGAAGCTGGGTTCCCTCACCACCCTGTGGTGAGAATTTGGCCCTTCACGTTAATTCCAACTTGGTCATTCCCAGCTGAGCCCAATGGACCACCAGATCCTTCTGGAAGGGTACAGGGATGTGAGACCTCAGACCTCAGGAGCAGGAGGCTCACTATCAGAGCTGCAGGAAGCCTGTCCAAACCCTTGCTTACCTCACAGCTAAAATGATGCACATTTTGACTGGTTCTCCAGTTGATGTCTCCTCCAGGGTTTATTTGAATTTCAAGCAATAAGCAGAATTAACCACTGAATCAAATTGTAGGACATTTAATACAGGGTAGTTTTAATGTCACCCATCAGAATAAATGTAATTTCTCAAAGTCCAGGCCTGCCTTGCAGAATTGCCAAGGTGCAGCAGGGCTCAGCCAAGGCTGTGGCTGCTCTGGCCAGTGCCCTGACAGGTGCCTTTGGGAGGGGACAGCTGATGCCCTGCTCCCAGTCCCTTCCCAGGGAAGGGGCACACAGAGGCAGTGTCCGTGTGCCAGGAGCAGGGGCTCCCCCACCAGCTCTGGCTCTGCTGGCCTGCCTCTGCCCAGGTATAACCCCTGGACAACCAAGACCTCTACAGTTTAGAGCCTTAAAGTGCTGCCACAACAAAGCATCCATCCTTTCCCAGCCTAGTCTAACTTCTAAGGACAAAGGAAAATGAAATTACAGAGTGGCAGTAATCCTACTTCAGTTAATGATCTCATCTAACGGCTTGTTTGTGACAAAGCTCATCTCTTCCTCCTGAACACTGCTCAGCTGTGGAATCAGGATCAATTTCAGGAATAGGAAAGAACATGTTCCTGTTTGTTTCATTTGAATTTCTCTTTTAATGTGTTGGTAATATCTGCAATGCCCACTGCTGATGTAATATGGATCTAATTCTCAGCTCATTTAGCTGCTGCCTCAATAGGAACACAATGCCTTGTGGGAGTGATGATTAGAGAGCAACAGCAGAGATATAAAGCAGAGATAAATGAAATAATATCCAGAAAAGTTACTAACAACATAATCTGTGGCCACATCAGTCAGCTGCTGCTCTGATGCACTAAATGGCTGCTTCATTTTGTTGGGTTTTTAATGATAGCCACGTTATATAGCAGCAAGGAGGAGGAAAGCAAGCAAGAATGCATAACCCACCCTCTCCTCCCGACCCCAATGTCATGGGAGCATCAAGGGTGGAGGAGATGGAGCCATAAAAGTGAATGGCATGGCACATGCCTCTCAAGCTGTTATCTGTTATCTATAAAGAATTAAAATGAGCTCGTTATTTCATATGTGCCAGAAAAATGGGTTCATCAGTATTGTGCTGAAATGCATTATGACTTACTGATTCTTGATCTCATGGCTGTTGTACTTATTTGAAAACATATTTATAAGCTTTATGTCAACTGCCAGCCATTGAATTTTTATTGTATATTACAGAGAGAAGTCTTATGTCTCAATTTGCATCTCTCTTAGAAACACTGAACCACAGAATACATAATTCTGTTCTTGTGTGATTTACTTGGGAAAAACTCGATCACAGGCTCTGAGAACATCCCTCCCTAACACACCCAGGTGACTTCTGATAGTTCCTGTCCCACTGCCTGGCTGTGCAGCCCAACAGAGCTCCAGCCCCAGGCAAACCTACACACTGAACAAACAGTGACAGACCCAGGCTGCAGCTGAAGGGACCAAAATCTCCAGCCCACCCAGTGCCACCCCTGCCATGGCAGGGACACCTCCCACTGTCCCAGGCTGCTCCAGCCCCAGTGTCCAGCCTGGCCTTGGGCACTGCCAGGGATCCAGGGGCAGCCCCAGCTGCTCTGGGCAGCTGTGCCAGGGCCTGCCCACCCTGCCAGGGAGGAATTTTCCCCAGTATTCAATCTAACCCTGCCCTCTGGCTGTGGAAGCCATGTCCTGTCCATTCCCTGTGTCCTGTCATTCCAGGCCTTCATCCAAGACCTGGGCTGCTCCAAGGGATGGTCTCCAGTTTGCAGGGAACAAGAAGTTGAGGAGGGGTGACATGCTGTTGGGGGGCTGTTCCCCAGGGAGGAGCAGGACAACCTGTCCACAGTGCCTTCAGAAGTCACCTCCTGCCACCCTCATCTGTCCCTTCAGTGCTGGTTTCCTTTGTCTCACCATTGCTGGCTGAACACGTGCCCATGTGCCATTACTGTAATTCTGGAAATCTGTAAAGGCTGTGAACCAAAATCTCTGCAAATATTTGTGTTAATGTTTAATGAATTTGCTTCAGCTGTGTTTACCCTGCTTTGTATTCCCATCCTCCAAACACTCAGGCATGAAAGCCTCGCAAATATGACTCAAGGCTACAGCAGTGTTCAAAACAAGGATTTCCTCCCCAGTTTCATGCACAGCAGTGTCCCAGCTCTGTCCCAGCATTGCTGACCCTTCCAGTCAAAGAAGATTCACAGTTCAGACTTCAGAGGAGTGACCAAGGTCAAGGCCAGGCTGGATGGGATTTAAAGCAACCTGGTCTAGTAAAAGGTGTCCCTGCCCATGGCAAGGGGTGGCATGAGATGAGCTTTAAGGTTTAGGATTAGGATTAGTCCAGCACACCGCAGTGAGTTTGGGCAGGAGCACCAGGACATCTCCCAGTTCATGCCTTCCTGAGGGGCTGCAGGAATAATTGATGTTTGCAGAGCACTTTGGAAAAGGTAAATTCCTTTGCACTGTTGGCATCTTCTGCTGGATGAAAGCAGGCACATCGCCTCCCCCTCAGGCCGGGCTCCTCTGCTTCTCTGTTCCCCTCATTAAGGGTCACAGCATCTTCCCAACACGGCCTAACCCACAAGGGCACTTAATTATACAGATAACATAGTTTGTGTCACAACTAATCAGACTCGGTGCTACAGAAGAATCTCTTCTGAAGTGAGAGGTTAACGCGTTGTTGGTGTGAATGACAATGTGTGCAGCCATGGAGAGAAAAATCATCAGGAGTGGGTGTTGGATCCACTCCAGAAATCTGGTTTTCAAGGAGAGAATTAAGCTGAACCAGTGACATTCTCAACTGCAGAAACACAAAAATACATGTATTTTTTGTGGATTTGAAGTAAGAACAAAACAAAACCATTGAAGTTCAGTTTATTCACAAGTGGTTAAAATCTGCATCACATCACGCTTTTTCCAGCAAGAGGCAATTGGAGTGCTCTCTTGTGTTGGAGAGCAATGGGGGCACACTGCATGTTCCTGTTAGTCACACTGAGTAGCACCTCACCCCACTGCAATCAATGCTGAAATTCAGATCAATAGGACTATTTATGTGCCTTAAGTTGGGTTCATGCATGAAGGTCATCCGTGAATCAGGCTCTAACAGTGCAATAAAGATCTAAAAATCACATAAATGTTAAACCACAACCACCTGACCTAAACCTGCTTTTGAAGGCGAACAATCCCCATTCTCTATAATAAACATGGTGAAACTAAATAGAAAGGCTCTCCACAATGGGGTGTTTGTTCCCATTTCTTGTGCAGGCTGGATCAAGATAAAATGCTTGTCAGATGCTGTAGCCCAGAGGAACACCTGCCCAGCATCCCACCACCCTTTACTTCTTTGTACTCTATGGGATACTAAAAAGTTTGATCCATGCTTTCCCGTAGTGCTCATGCACATTTTTCCTTAATAAAGGAACTAAAATGTGAGTGGGTTGTGTGTCTTAAGACAGATTCATTGCCAAGTTAACATTAGCTGCTATTTTAAAAGCTGGTGAAATTGACAAGCGGTGTGGCTGGATAAGTCGCAATGGAGACATTGTGTTTGCTCTGGCTGCCAGGCAGAACTGATGGTTCTGCTTCCAGCCTCACAACAGCAAATGGGTTCGTATGTCTCATCATTTGTGTAAAGAGATGGGAGCAGCAGTGTGTGCTGAGGCCAAGAGAAGGCAGAGGGAAGGAGCCTTCAGCTCAGCTCTGGGGGTGTCAGCAAGTGATCCTCGGGAATGGGCGTGAGGGAAAAATAGCAAAAGACAAAACTCTCTTGAGACAACTTGCTGATGGTGAATAAAACCAAAAAACACAACTGGAGCAAAAAGGTACCTGGGAAAGCTCTCTGCTGCCAGGCTCCCAGAGTGTCAGTGCTTTATTTAACCCAAAAACAGCAAGCAGTGGCAGCATTAAAAAGTCATGTTGCCTGTGACTGCATTCACCTGGGTTATCCAGGTGAAATGTCATAATTTCCAGAAACTGTCTTTTTTCTCCAGCTGCATCTCCAGACCTGGGGACTTGCCTTATGGCCATTTGTGAACCACAGGGAGAGAAGAACCCTTGAGAATGGAGCACCAGCACTCCCTGACTTGCTGCCCTTCCAAGCGCTTCAGCTGCCAGAGCCCTGTGGTCCCAGGTTCCCAGTGAACCCAGGACTGCTCTGTGCAGCGTTGGGGACCTTCCTCCCACAGGATGCCGCTCACACAGACACTGCTGCTTCCCGGTCCTTGTGCTTCCCCAGGGATATCCCAGCGCCTCCAGTTCAACACCTCAGGACTGTGGGCAGGATTTCAAACATCCAAAGGCTCAGATTGACTGCTAACAGTCAGGAAATTGCTGGTTTGTGAAAACAGAGGGGTGAAGAAGCAATGTTGACACAGCAGCTCAAGGCTGTGGCAAGAAACATCCATTCCAAAATATTTGTATTTCTTTTCACACGAGGACCACACATGATGGACATGATGTCAGGTTTTGGTGCTCTTGGGGACAAGTTCCAAGCCAGGCAAGTGGGGCAGAACACATTTTCATCAGACGTCTTCCTTTGTGTGAAGAACACCCTCACAGCACAGCTTGGTCAATGCTGGGCTTGCATCACAGGCTTTCCTGCCTGTTTGGGGGAAAAGAAAGGACTGGTCTCTGAGTTACGAGCCCCAGTAAAGCCTGTCCCCAAACAGAACTCTGCAGCTCAGAGCACAAGCTCCTGCCTAAAGGTGGCCTCCTGACTCACCTTTGTCCTGTTCCCATATGACAAGAAAGTTTTTCAAAATATACATTCAATTTATCCCTCTGTAGTTGTAAGAACAGGAGCTGTAATAAATCCATAGCTCAGCCTGCTTCGGCAGGACAGACTTTACAAGTGTGAACAGGAAGGGCACTGCTCCCAGAGCCCCTTGTGGGGTGAGCTTGGGCAGGGGGGGAGCTCAGCTCTGGCCATGCTGGCAGCCCCAGCCCAGCTCAGTGCACGTGTGGCTGGAGCTCTGCAGCCCCCAGCCGGGGGGACACCACCCTGGCCCCTTTCCCAAGCTCCCCTTGGAGAAAAGGGCTCCATGTCCCAGCCAGATCCATGGGCACCAGGGTCCTGCAGAGCCATAGACCAGGCTCGTGGCTGAGTCTGCTTTCCAGCCAAACACACCCCAGTCCATGTTATCTCCAATATAATTGTGCAAAACCATGTTGCTAACCTCATATTTTTCAGATTAATTTCAGCAGCATCAGCATATTGGCAATTCACTTAACTAATTATTGAATGTGTTTGTTTTCCTTTAAAATATCCCCCGTAATAATTGTTGGCTCTCTTGTTATAAAAGATGCCAGAATCTATTTCAATTATTATTACTTTTGGAGTAGAAATGACATTTTTAATATCCTCCTGGATGCTTATTACCACAGGAAATTGCCACAGGAGTCCAGTATCATCCTTTCTGTAACTGATATTCGTATTCTTCTCATTTCTCCCCTGGCCTCACCAAGTACTCCCAGAGCAGCAACCACACCTGACCAGGGAAATCATCCTCTCCTGTTTTACTGAGCTCCACGGCAATGACAAGAGCAAGACTTTCCTGCAGGACAAAATTTCTGACCGACAGTAAAAAGTATTAGAAATAATCTTTAAGGTCCCTTCCAACCCTAGAAACCATCCTAGGATTCTGTGATTCAGTGATTCTTTGCACAGGTCTGCTGTGCCAAGAACATGAGGCTCATCCCCCGTGTCCATCAGGAGGTCACAGCTGCTCTACAGAGTCTCCAGTGGCCAGGGGTTTTCCATGAATGCTGAGCTGGAGACATAAATATTGAAAGAAGAAAAGGAACTTGGGTTCTGCTATCACAAGGGCCTTTCATAAAGTTGCTGGGACAAATCCCCGTGGCTCCACTGGCTTCTCCCAGCAAACACAAGGCTGGGTAAGTAGAGTAGAAAGTGCCCCCCCCGCGTCTGAATCACATTAAAATTTGGGTCTAACAGGTGCTGGTACAGCCAGAGCATCATCTCAGAATAGCAACTAAAATCAGAATCCACAACGAGATTAAGAATCAATACACAAAAATAACACACTAGAGAAATGCATTGAAAAGATCCATTTCCAAATGCACCTTTTGGTACCTGCATCCTCCTTGGCCATGCACAGGAGCCCGTCTGGTCTCACTTGGACTGGAATTCTGTCTGTGAACTGAGGTGAAAAGAGTGGAGCTCGATGCTCATGTGACTGATACGCTGGTCATCCCAAACTTCTCGCCTCAGTGCCCAAATTGATGTCTAAGGACCCAATCCAAAGGCTATGGAAATAAACAGGAGATTTTCTACTATGTGCAGTGGAATTTGGATGGAGCCTGGCCTCTTGCAGGGCCGGTTGCTGAAAGACATCAGTGCATAGGAATTGAATCATGACTTTATAAACTGGATATTTTATGAATAATGTTCTCAGGCTGAGCCCCTAAAGCACAGAAGAGATTGGTTTTATGCAGTTTTAATCATAAAGCCCAGTGTCTGTAATCAGAGCAGTGCATTCTCCTTCCCCACACAGGGAAGGTCAGACATCCAGCACATCCCCTCGCTGCAGCACCAGCTCCTTCCAGCCTGTTTCCCAAACTCATTCCTGATTTATTGCTCCTCCACTGCCCAGGTTACATCCACAGTGGGCTGTCCACAGGCTGGGACAGAGATCTGGGAGGATAAACTGAGGGTCCCATATGCCGGCTCCACATCCAGCCCTTCTGCAGAGGTGAGGGATGTTCCCTTCCCTGTGAGCTGCTGCAGCCACCTCTGCAGAGCACGGGCCACAGGTGACACTGCACACAGCAGTGCTCTGACTGGCTATGGAAATGACAGATGTTTCATCCATTTTCCACAGCATTTTCCTCAGTCTCTTACACAGCCAAGCTTGCAGAGCCCATGGCCAGCTGCTGCACTTCAGAAAGAGTCAAACCACTGTGAGTTGAGCTCAGCAATTAAACATGAGATGGCATTAAAAAGAAAGACTTCAAGGGAAGCTGGCCCAGATTCAGCATCAGGATATGGATTTAAAGCACAAGACCAAATCCTGTGCCCTACATGGCCCTGCAGCTATTGAGATACATCTCTGAGCTCCTGCCAAGGCGATCAGCTTCCTACCTAAACTTAGTCACATCCTCCTCTTAGGAGATCTGCTGTGAACCCAGACATGTCTGCGGCTGTCACTCGCTGCAGCTGCACGTGTACGAGCAGCAGTGCCAGTGCCAGGCTGGGCAGTCTGAAGGAGCTGCACCAATGCTCACAAACAGCTCCTCTGCTCCCTGAGGGAGTCACATGCATCTGGCAGTCGAAATTAGTTGTGCAGATAAAAAGCTACCAGGACTCTGTCTCTGGAATGGATTGGCAGACTTCTATCATGTAATCAGCTTTAGACTGCAATCCGAGCTCCTCTCCCTTCTCTCCCTGCTTTCCCACTAAACCAAGCTCACACAGCACTTGCTGGCAGTAACAAGAATCTGTCTGAATCCCAAAGTTAGGCACACATGAAATCAAAGTCACTGCTCCCAGGTGAATTGGCTTCAATGATGCTCTTTCTTGACATCGCTAAGAATAAGACTGCACTTGCCTGGGCAATGCTTCAGCTGCTTCCGAAAGAGGAAGAACTAATGCTGCAGGCCAGGGATGTGCTCTTACTGACCACACCAGGGACAGGGGAAGGAGCAGAAGGAACATTGCTGTGTCCCATTCCCTCCCGTCTTCAAACTCTTTCATTCTCTTATTTGTCCTCTCTTCTGCCCCCAGAGATCATTCATGGGTGTTTGTCTGCTGCCTGCTCCCTTCCTGTAACTATTCCTCTCCACATGGCAGAGAGGTTGCATTGCTCATCCTTTCCTCATTCTGGGGCTCAGAGCAGGGTTTTTTTCACACAGTGTGACTTCCAGAAAAACATGGCACTTGCTCAGCATGCCTGGGTCACATCTTGCCTGCAGTACCCTCGCAAACCTGGGCACTGTCAGTGCACAGCAAACAGCCCTTCCTTTCTCTGCCATCCTCCTGCAGAACACCCCACGTGCTTTCTCACCTTTTTCATCTCAATTGCAATCCTTAAGGCCGGAAATGACCTCCAAGACCATCAGGTCAAATCAAAACATTTCCTGGTGGGAGAGTGGCTGTGACTGCCTTTGGCTCATGTTGTCACTGCTTCAAGCTGAGCTCATTCCTGCTCCCCTCCCAGAGAGAGCAGGGAGGAGGCAAACACACCACCCAGTGGGTAGTTCTGCTGTATTTATTCTGGCCATAACTGCTCCAGTTTATTCCCCATGAACCCCCTTGTTGCCTGCAATCTCCTCGGATGACAGCTCCAGGCACTGGAGCCACAGGTGAAAGCCACTGGTGCTGCCCCACAGGATGCAGGTGAGGACCTCCCAGCACTCAGAGCCTCCCCCAAACACCTGCTCCAGGGCCCTTCCCAGTGCTACAGCACTTTGAAAGCTCCCAGAAAAGTATATTCTTTCAGCTCTCCCCTAAAACTGCAGCTCAGGGGTGAATGGTAAATGCTGCCTCACCCCTGGCACAGCCTTCTCTCACGAGTGCTGGGGACAGAGCAGTGCCATGGTGGTAAATTAACTGGAATACCACAGCTCTATCAGCTCCGCCTCCTGAAACCCCTCCTGCCAGAGCAGCCCGTGCTGTGGGCTGGGCACAGGCACCAGTGGGTAGCACAGAGCCCCAGCCTGCTGCCCAGGCATCCCTGCCTGCCTCCTGCTGAGGGGTTCCTTTTCAGACTGACACATAACACCAGCTGAAGTAACCTGGTATGAAAACTGTTCACGGTGAAAGATGCTTCTAATTCAAGAAGCTTCCAGAGCCTTGAAAAGTGTGAGAGTTAATTTGCAACCATGTCTGTTGCAAGAGGTGACAAAACAGTTAAGTGAGGAAATAATAAAGATATTACCATCCTCTCTCGAGGATCTTCTGTCTCTAATTTAATAGTTTTAAGCTTTTTAAAGCATTTGCCAGCACAATTTTCTCACTTTAGCTGGGCACAGCTTGTGACCTCCATCTGAGTCGTGTCAAATCACGACGCTCGTGAGTGTATGAATAAAATCCTATTTTCTTTGTCTCAGCGCTCTGGACACCGTTTGTTGGAGCAGCCTTGGCACAGGGGCCAGCTGGGGCAGGGCAGGGCAGGGAGGGACCCAGGGAGGGCATTTCAAGTCCCACCTGGGCTGGAATGGTGATTCCTGCCCGGCCAAGAGGAAGAGCTGTCTTGGCCTGGGGTGACCCCACACCCTGGGGTCACCAAGCACCCACAGCCCCCTGCTCCCTGTGCCAGGCCCCCCGAGGGCTCCCCATGGGGCTGGGGGCAGCTTCACCCAGGATTTGGCAATAATCCTGGTGTCTAGGAACTGCCTAGGCAGGACACACCCCAGGGTGGTTGATCTGTGGACACAGGGAAAAACTGTCTCAATGTAAAAAGAAAAAGGTGGGATCAAGAAGGCAAGAAGAGAAACCTCACCCACAAAAAATCTAATCACAAGAGCATCAATAAATCCCAGATTATTGCTATTCAAATAGGACCTGGACCCCCACTGCTGGCTGATTGCACTGACTGAGATCAGACACAGACAAGGAAACAGAAAAGGGCTTTTTTGCATCTTCACATTTATTAGGCAAGAAAACTAGCTCCAAATGTAGGCGTTCTTCCATGGGACTGCTGTGCTGATCCACGACATTCTCCTCGTGCTGTTCTGCCTTGACTCAGCAGTTGGAATAATTCCAGTATTTTACCTTCCTGCAGGAACCTGCTGAGAGAAGCACCACACTTCCCACACCTGGGGAAAACCTTACACGTGTTAAAGGAATATGTTTGAAGGGGTTTTCCCTAGAAGAGCTGAAGAAAACAGAACTTAGGAAATATGCACTTTGGATTCTCATTCCTGTGGCAGCAGCATCCCGTTCCCAGGGCTATCATAAACGCTGTGCAAGGAGCCAAACCTCAGCCCAACCCACAGGAACCAGAGAGGGGAATTTGGGGAGCAGGATTCCAGCATCCTTCACACCTTCCGTGTCTCCAGTTCTCCACTGTCCTGGCAGAGAGACTGAACAGCCAAAAGCCACGACAAGCCCTCAGTTGTCCCTTTCCCTGGAAAATGGGTGTTTGTGTGCACAAGTCAGAGCTGCTGCCATTCATTACCCCCTCCTCGTGCTGCTAACTGTGAATAAGCAGCAGCACTTTGATAAAGTTTACAAAAGCATAATTAGTCCTACAGGCACTGTATTTTCCCATTTCAAATGCTGCTTCCCCAGCTGTACTTTGCAGATTTATGATTTCAAAAGCAGCTGATCGCAGCCTCTACTGCAGCTCAAGAATTGAGAGGTTTGGGCTTAATGACATTCAAAACCTTATTAAAATATAAGCAGAGAGAGATGCAGTACATGATCCTCCATTTTCTTTGTTATGTGCATCTGTCACAATCTAAAGATGTGAGAAAAAAAGAAAAATCTAATACAAACAGACTTTATCAGGAATTCTGCTGGGATTCCATAGCATGTAATCTTTTTTTCATGCAGTCCTTTATTTCTGTAATGAGCTAAAACACACTCAAGTAAGCAAATCCCTCTTTCAGCACTGCTG
>VYZP01057128.1:0-19158 GCA_013400635.1 Hypocryptadius cinnamomeus | reverse complement strand
GAGGAGAGGAGAGGAGAGGAGAGGAGAGGAGAGGAGACCACAACAACACATCTCACTGCCCAGGTCCAGCTTCAGGGGGATGAGGAGAGCTCTCACCTGGTGCTCGCTGGCCGGGGACAGTGGTGCTGACACAGTTCAGTGCCACAAGGATGGAATCTCCCTGGAAGCTGGAGCTTTTGTGGCTGTGAGGTCCCGTGATGTCAGTTATAATCAACCTCCTCGTGCAGAAACAGACTGCCACAGTGGGCTCGTTTTCAAACAGATCCAATATTTTTCTGCTTAGCTTGACTTTTAGGTTTATTTCCCAGTTGACTTGCCTGTAACAGCTTCCCTGGTAGTCAGATTCCTGGGATTCAGGAGCAGGGCTGGCTCTGCTCAGCCTGTGCTGAAACAGTGACCAAGTTTTTATTTATTCTACTCCCTTAAAATGTCAAGATTTAATACAGCCTCAACCTTAGCTCAGCTGCTGCAGTGCAAGAGTTGCTGCACTGTTTGCCAAAGCTGGGCATTCTACAGCCCTGTCCTAAATCCACACACAGGGAGATGAGGTTCTTTCCCCAGGCAGAGGAAATTTTCCAGCAGCAGTGTGGCTTCCCAGGGGTGCTGGTGACCCCTTAGGGTCCAAAGGAGCTTCTTGCAGAGCTGAAAAGCAGCATTTTCCCAAGGATGGTAGGATGGAGTTGATGCTGGACCAGTTCATGATGTGTACGACTGAAAGATGCTTCATTTTAATTTTACATCACATTTATAGTTTCTTATCTCAGTTGCATCTGAGATAAGAAATTTCTGTGTACATTCACCAGCTTCTTTCAACACAGTTACTGCAGTCTGGGTTACAGTAACTCCTTGTGTTTCATATTGGGAATTCTCTGCATATTCCAGACTCCAAGTGCTGGGTTTGGCTGTGCCCACCAGTTATTTTAATTCAAACGGTGACCACTGCCCTGGCTCATCCCTGGGCCTGGCAAGTTGCTGCTCCCCAGAGCAAATACTGGAATGTGTTCCTTGCTGTCCTGACCAGATTTATCTCTTGTGCCAGCTGATGGAAATAGCAATTCCCTTTGAAAACCACATTTGGACTTGCATTTGAATCCTACGGCTGTTTCCTTGTCCCAGCTGCGGGGGCTCGGACAGGGGGGATGAACATCTGCAGGACAGACGGACAGATGGACAGGGAAAGCTCCTGGTCAGGAAAGTGGTGATGAGCAGAGAGGGCAGAGACAGAGGAGAGGAGTGTGCAAACCAAGAGAGGTTTGTAGAAAGCAGAAACCTGGAGAGATGCTACAGTACACCCATGCTCCTCTCCTCCAGTTCGCAGCCATCTTTTTCTGAAAAATAAAATAAACTAACACGGTAAAATAGAATAGATTTGGGTTGTGATGGTGCCACACCACCTAATGCTTTTTTTTTTTTTTTNTTTCCCCCTCCTTTTTTTTTTTTTTTTTTTTTTTTTTTTTTTTTTTTTTTTTTTTTTTTTTTTTTTTTTTTTCTAGGACCTCTGGGATGGCCTGGAAGTCTAGGAGCGCCTCTAACAGCCCCTTGATGTGGAAATTCCTTCCTGGGAGCACCGAGAGATAAAGATCTTTCCCCAGACAAAACAAAGGAATAGGCTTTCTCCGGGGCCATTGAAAAGCGATTCGGTGGCGTTTAGGCAGAATCCTCCTCTGACAGAAGAGTCCAGTGCTGCTTTCTGTAGAACAAACACTTCCAAAAGTAAAACAACGGAAAATAACCAAACATTTAAAAACGGGAAATAACTAAACATTGTAAAATGCAAAAGCAGCCAAGAGCAAAAATAACAAACAGTTCGATCAGGAAAAGTAACTAAACATTTCCAGGGAGAGGGAGGTCTGGCAGCTGCCTTCACACACTGCGCGTGGAGGTTTATCACCGCAGAGTAGCTGGACGTTAATTTTTATGAAAATGACTTTGTAAGTGGCAGCTTATTGAGATATTTATTGGCAGTAATTATTCAAATGAAGGAATAAAGCCAATAAATTTGGTTCTTCAGGAAATTAGTGCTGATTTGCAGCATGAACAAACACAAATACCCCGTCTCCTCCAGGCTGAGCAGCAGCACAGAGCCAATCCTGCCCCGCACGGGCACGGCTGCTCCAGGAGGGACCCAGGGGCTCGCAGGGGCCATTCCTGGGAAGGATTCCCACCTCCGCAATAAACAGCGTGGGAAGCGTCGGAACTCCTCAGCTTGGCAGGCACCTAAGGAGCTTAGAGGAAATTAAAGTATATTGTAGAGATATGAATTATAAAGAAGGAAACGCTAATGGATCTTTCCTCTATTACGTTCCGCAGTGACTTTAATTCCTCTCCAAAGGCAAGAGGCTTAGCGTGATCCCAGTAAATCACAACGGAGTGTTTGCAAGGAGCACCAAGGGGGGCCAGGGGGGAACCCCCAGAACCCGGAGCCCAGCCTGGCGTTGGCTCCTCTGCCCTGGGGCAGCCCCTGCCCACCTGCAACCCCGGCAGCACAAACACATCCTCACACCCATCACAGCCTCTTCTCTCAATCCACAAATTCAAGGTGCTCCTCCTCTGTTTCCTACGTGTTTAAGGCCATCTTCTAATTATGCACACAAGGGAAAGGCAACATCTGAAAGGACAGGCTTGAAAATAAATAGATGCAGAAGGGAAGGTCCTGAATCTATTAATTAAATATCAGTATGGTCTAAAATACAAATATTCTCTCTAGAAATGAACAGATACCATGGCTTCTAGGCAGGAGAATGTATGCCATAGGAGTGAATATATGTTATAGGAATATAAGAGGTATTAAGTACCTTACTTGTTAATAAAAATTAAAGGCTTCCAGCCTGAACACCCCAGGCCAGGCGTGGGCTGCACAATGGTGAGAAACAAAACATTGCCGTGTGTGAGTGACTAATAGGAGCAGTAAGTCCTTACTGTAGAGTTTCATCTGGAAATTTATTCCTCAGTAAGTGGTAAGTAAAGATTTTGACTTCGGACTCATCAGTCTGTGATGATCAGCAGCCTTAATCATGAAGATAAATTTCTGAGCATGTCAAAACATTTATGGAAAGAATTGAAGAATTAAAAAGCACACAGTGATTCCTTAGGCGCTCAGGCTGAAGTCCGAGCCACTATCCCAGCTGTAAGATTTAGTTTCATTTCAGTTTCAATTATAAGATTTTATTCTTGCTATTAATTTACACTGTCATCTGAAATTTAAAGATTTGACGTAGTAAGATGCAATTATGGTGGGAACTAAAAGCTTCTCCAGGATTTTTTATGTTCGGTAAAGGGCATGTTTTTAGAATTAAACAGTGGAAATATTAGCAAATATTATACAAATATGTAGAAATGTGGCTTTGTATAAAAAAATTAATGATCTTGGTTTAGATGAACTCCCACTTGCATTGCTGACTATTTTCTCTCATCTTCAAATCCCTTTTTTGTTGCTGAAATGGATTTACCCCTGCTGAGTTGTCAGGTTTGTGCCTACCTTGCTGCTCTTCTGTCCTCCCTCATGCGTGGTTTGCAGCTACAGCTTCAGCTCTGGGGACATCCCAGTCACTCACAGGAGTCTGAATTTTGTGCTCCCTTCCCTTAGAAGCTAAAATATGAGAGCAGAACTCAGAGAGCAGAGCTGTTGTCAAGTGCAGGTGTGAAGGAGCAGTGACTCCAGACTCAGCTTTCTGCAGGCCCTGGGAACTGACACCGACATTTCCCTCCGTGCCCGAGCAGCACCAAAGCATCTCCAGCCAGCAGGGGATCAGCCTCTGCACCTTGCCTCACAAAGGCACATCCCTGCCACAGACAGGGAGATGAGCACCTGGAGGAAGGTGGTTATGGGGATGGAAGCACAAACCGTGGGCACACCTGTGCTCCAGGCTGGGCTGGCAACTGCCCTTGGCCTCACCAGAGCCTGCTGGGAGCCCCTGTGCACTGCAGCAGGGGGAATGGGACAGTGGGATGGGATAATGGGATAATGGGACACTGGGATAATGGGATAATGGGATAACGGGATAATGGGAAGGAGATCCACTCTGGAATGTTGGCTGGGCACAGGGAATGGAATGGAATGGAATGGAATGGAGATCCACTCTGGAATGCTGGCTGCACCCACCATGCTCAGAGGCAGGACCCGCTCCCTGCAACCCCATGGAGCGTGTTCACCTTGAGAGCAGAAATTACTGCTCATGCTCTTGAAGGGAGCATGAATAGACAGGTCCAATTTCATTCTTGGGTGGCAGTTCCCAGGGCAGTGCTGGAATGCTGGAATGCTGGAATGCAGGGCCCAGCCATGGAGCACAATGCCAGGAGTGGGGTGTGGAGCAAGGGCAGGCAGGGGGATGGCCCAGCAGCAGACACTGCCTCCAGCATGGATTATAACAAAGTCATCAGTTCTGTGTTTAAGCCCCTGAAGACGTGATCCTGACAACAGCACAAATAAATTGGGTGCCTGATACACAAATACTCCTGAAAATTTTGTATTTATGTGGCAACCAGCCTATTATATTTACATGAACATCTGCTGCAGGTTCACTAAAATCTTTAAAACAGATGGACATGAAGAAAGAGCTGGTAATTAACAAAGCTATATGTTGATTAAATCAGCATGTGGTTAATTTTAATGATTACTGATCTTTATTGGGGTCCATAAGATTCTCAGAATCAAATCCACTTTAGCTGATGTGTGGATTAGGTGCAGAGCTGCAGACACTGGTGCTGCTGCATGCTGCAGTGCTGGCAGCACCGATGGCTGTGGCACTGTATCCTCTGTGGGGTCCAGGCCTGACCCTGCCTCCAGCAAAACTGACTGGAGTTGTGGGTTCATAGCCAGGGTGGGCTGCTGTGAGCATCCCTTGTGGCTTGGGCATCAAACTTGACAGGATTAGCTCCTGTCCAAGTAGAGCACCCTGTAGACACCAGGCACTGGGATCCAAACACTTCAGCACATCCATGGATCATCACCACAGCTCCCACCTCACTGGGGAGGGGACACTGCTGAGGGAATGTCACTGGGGGGTGACCACTGAGGGGCTGAAATCATGGCATTGCCATTGCTGGCACCAGTCCTGGATTGATCCAGACAGGTACTGAATTAAAGACAATTATCCTTTCTGCAAGCATTTAAAAATAAACAACTCTTAATACTTCAAGAGTGTGCACCCCACCACTGCCTTTCACTGCAACAACACCCAGTGATTTGTGTGTGAAGTTTGCTCCTGCAAAAGTCTGTGGGAGCACAACAGGATTTCATAGAACATTAAATCCTATAGTTTTATCAAAGAGGAAACACACAAAACCAGCCTAATCTCTTAGCAAGTAGACAACTCTGATTAAAAGGAAAAGGACTTGAAAAAAACCTCTAAAATGCTAAACTGAGCCATCACAGATAAGAAATTCTGCCATATGCTGTCACATCACTTCGCTGGCATTCGGCAGTCACAGGGATCAACAAAACATTGTCAGGAATTATTTCAGTTAGCAGGATGATACTGCAGAGATTAGATTAATTAAACCAGTAAATCCCGTGCACGGATCAAAAGCACCCAAGACAGAGAAGGAAAGTGCGTGAGAGCCAGGAAGTGCTGCCGGGAACATCTGCAAAGGTCCCAGCAGCCCAGAAGACTCAAGGGCTGAAACAAGGAAATAAATAAAGGGAAGAGCAAAGTCCCAGGTAACTCCAACCTCTGACTCAGGCACCAAAGCTCCAGCCTGGAGCAGGGCTCCCACTGCTCACCTGGGCCCAGTCCATCCCAGGGCACAGCCAGCACAACCGACCCCAGGAACCCACAGGAACCCACAGCACCCACAGCCTGTCACAGCACCAGAGCTCCCACAGCACCCTCAGCACTGGGAGCAAGGGGTCAGTGGCACAGGGACTCCCATCCCACACCTTGCTCCCCTGGTAAGCACTCGCCCAAGCTCCCCATCCTTTACAATAGACTTTAAAATGTGTTTTATAACATCCTTTGTACAAATGCACTTTAAAGTTCAAGGGAGGATGAGCATTGTAGCTCACATTGCACAGCAGCCTCCTGGCACTCCAAAGGAAGTGACACCATGTTAATGACAATCACAAGAGACACCTCTTTGGGAAATTAGCAAACCAGCAAAGATAGGTGATACTGGTATCATCAGAGGAAATACTCTGTGAACACAGACACCCAAAACAAACTTCCAGAATAAACCTGTAGAACTCATTGCCAGTGGATATTGCTGAGAGCAAAAATTTAACAGGATTCAGAAAAACATGAATATGTAGATAGGTGCCAAAGTGAAACACTTCTTTCAACTGGGTTTTATGGAAGAGGATACAAACCCCTCTGCAATATATTGCACAGAAACACACTAAGAGTTTTTCCTGTGGATAAAGGTCTCCATGACTATCCATTTCTGTGTATTCCTGTGTCTTCTGAAGCATCTGAGCCTGGCAAATTATAGAAGAAAAAATAACAAAAGGGATGGATTGTCAGTCTGATTTTCTGTATCACTCTCTAAACTTCTGAGTAATAATACGGGACTTAATGGAGGGAAAAAGAAACCTATGAAGCAAGGGGGAAAAGCACATATTGGACAGGAAATGGAAACCTAGGAAAGCAGTAAAGCTGGAGACCTTGGGGCTGGGTTGGACAGTAAATTAGACATGAAAATGCAATAGAATTTGGCAGCCCAAAAGGTCAATGCAATTTGGAACTGTATGTGCCAAGACTCCCATCACTGAGCGGGGATAGAGCCTATTACCCCGTTTTAGATTTAAGCAGCTTGAATAAGTTTCAAATAAATATCCAAACATTTTGATGCCTAACCAAATCAAGCCTCAAAATCCTTTTGGATTTTCGCTTTGATTTCTAACATCTTTATGTTTGGCCTCTTTTCTGAGAATTCAATCTGTTGTTAAAGCAAATCTTTCAAGATAAGCATCTGCAGTTGCCAAGAGACTGTTGTGTTAAGCCTGAGGATGATTTAGCATCTCGTGAACTGGGATTTTGGAATTAGAAAAAATTGCTTTGCTCTTAGCAGCAGATACATTTCAATGCCTAAGGAACAGCCACGGCTTCCCAGAACTTTTGAATTAGTCATTCCCCCCCAAACCACTGCTATTTACCTTAAACAACACGTTTTTCTGAGGCCCATTACCTGGCTGCTGAAAAACACACACCAATAGATAGAGAAAGGTCTCTAAACAGACACAAAATAGTCTTTTGCTCTCCAAACACCCTGCAGTGACCTCCCCATCCCCAGAGCTCCATTTACTGCCACTTATGGCTCCAGAAGAGGGTGACAGCTCTGCCAGAGAACACAGTTTCCTGCACAGCTCTTCCTGGGAAACTCAAGGATCTGACAGACTGTGTGAGGACCAAGTTTCAGAGCCATCAGCTGACTCTAGAAATAAGCCTTACTATATAAATGCCGTATGTAGTTAAATATTATGGTGTGGTGAATAGCAAGAATTATTTTGTCTTTCAATATGTACTTGCTGTAGTCCTTTTATAACCAAAATTGCATCTTTCAACTGCTCATTGTTCCTTGATGTAACTAAAGCTTCCCTGTCAAGGAAGTTAAAATCCCTTCAGCCTCAACACTCACTCACAATTTTCTTTGAAGAAGGTGGAAATTTATTCAGTTTGACCTTATGATTGAACAGAGCAGGTTTATCCAAGCTGTCTGCCAAGCTCGACGTGTTTACTTTGGGTGCTCTGAAGTTGCATTAGAAATATTTATTGTAAGTACCAAAAGCTTGGGAAGCTCTGGAACGACTGTTGTTGAGATAAATCCAGGGCTAAAACCTGGGCATCTTTTTGAGAGTGGCCTCAATCCAGGAGGAAGGGACTTCCCACCATCTCCCTGGAAGGCTGCAGGATCAGATTTTTCTAGGCATTTCACTTCCCGGCTAAGCAGCTGACACAGTCATTCAGAAAATGTGATCATCTCTAAAAAGCGTACTTTCTAACACAAGGGGAACACATCAGAAGTAAAATGTGCTGAAGACATCATTCAGAATATCCAGTTTAGATGGGGACAGCTAGAGGAATACGCACGTGGAAACGGAGGCTGCCAAACCCAGGCAGCGCTCGGTGCTGGGCCCTGCCCGTCAGCCCCCGTCCCACAGTGGCAGCAGGGGCTGGCAGCACTGCCTGGCAGCAGGGACAGGGCTCTGCTGGCATTTCCCAGCAGCAGGAACAGTGTGGGGTTCCCCCAGGGCCCAGGCTGAACGTGTAAGGATCAGACTCCAAAGTACGGCAGAGCCTCCTGGCTGACGCCGCAGCTGTGGCGCTTGCTTCCTGTCACCCCCGCTGAAACAAACTCACAATCATTTCTCACTGATGTTACGGACACCTCAGACCCCGGGCAGGAATAAGTAATAAAAATTTTATTAAGAACCAATGAAAAACACAAAGCAAAAGGAAGACAGTTCTGGGAGCTTGGTAGCACTCCTGCCCACCAGAGGCTCAGCACACAAAATGGCATCTCCGCCTTTTACACACCCAAGGTTGCAACAGTGGCATCAACATTCATGAGCAGCCCTTATATGGCCTCCGGCACCAGCCACAGCGCACAGCTTTGCCCATATATGTACATTGGCTCCTCCCATGGGCGTGGCCTCATTCATATAAGTAGATCTGGCTCCTCCCCAGGCCAGTCAGTCAGTCCCTCCGTGCCCCTCACTGGTGGAGCCCCTCTCACACTCTGGTTGCTGGTGATGTGTCCGCCTGCCAGGCCTTCCTGCCGGCAGCAGCGGGTGTCCCTGCTCAGAAAAGGGCTCAAAACCAAACTGGGACAACAAAAGCACATGTCGAAAGAACAATAAACTTTAAGACAACTTCTTCCCACCACACTTAATAACTCCTCCTCATTTGCATGAGCCAACCCTTACACCCTATTCATAACACTGGTCAAACCCTAAATTTTCCTGTTGTTCCTTTTGACCCAAACTGCGGGTTAACTGGGCTGGTTGAGCCAGCCTGGCTGCAGAGGGGCTCCAAGTGCTGGCTCAGCTGCAGCGCCTTCCCCTGTTGCTGCTGGAGAACGAGGGGGTTTTAAGGCACCAATTTTTTCTCAGTTGCTTTCCATGCCAGAGTTCCTTTGCTAAGTATCAGCTATGCTTTGTGACAGCAGCGCCTGCTCTCGACTTCTATTACCCGGCACTTCATCTTCCAACCATGCCAATCACATCCTCCTGATCACATTCAAGAGATTCCTGAGATACATGCACGTATCATTTTCTCTCCAAGAGTTCTGATGGCTTTGCCAGTTAATTAAAATAGAACTTCAAAGGGGTTTGTAATAGATTATAATATCTTTGGTTTCATGACATCTGTTAAAATTTACAACTAAGGATGTCATTTTTGGTGAAAAACATGTTCTTTTACACCCAGCCCATTTATTTGTGTATTTATTTGGTGACAGAGCATCTCATTTATAAGAAACATGCAAAAGCAATCATTAATCATACTTTTGTCACAAAGCATCTTCCCCAGCAGTTCACTGAAAACCCACAGACAAGCTGCTCGGGTGTGGGTGTTCCGAGAACAGGCAAGGAGCCTTGCCAAGAGAGCTGATGGAGGCATCTCTCTGTTTCAATGTCTAGCAGGGAGGAAACAAAGAGGAAAACAAAGAACCTTCAGAGTAGACACTGGAGTTATATGGGAAGGATGCAGCTCCATGGATGGGAAAGAAAAGTAAATCACAGTGAGATCAGGATTCTCAGTGTGTCAGAACCACTCAGGATGAATTCACCAGTGTTTTTCTATCACTACACAGCTCACACAGGCTGCATTACAGCAGCACCTCTATGCATTCCTCCTCAAGACAGAAACAAGTGATCCAGCCACAGCCAGCCTTGTCTGAGTGACCCTGTGCTCGAGGCCATGCTTATTTTAGTACACAGTATTGCCTGTCCCCTCCTGCCCCCCAGTGCCCCTGCCTGGACCCTGTGTGTGCCCAGGGTATCTCCGTGGATGCTGTTCCTGTGTGCCCACTCCAGAGAACACGTGTCTGCTTCTCAGCCAGGCTGGGGACAAACACTCTCTGGTGTCACCGTGCAGGCAGACGTGGCCAACCCCTGCAAGAGACAGGCATGAAGGTCATTTTACATCCAAGTGATTAATAGACTAATGTCTTCCCTGAGCATTCCTCTGCGCTTTAAAGAATGCACTCAGTGTTCAGCATGAACCAGAGGGTTTGCAGCTTAGCTGATGAAACTCATCTTCAAAAATCAAAGATGAAAAGTCCAGTGTCCTTTACCAGAAGGCTGAGATGCAGCAAGTCATCTTCACAGGAACAGGAGTACGAGCCCAGAACATGCCATCCTGTATCTGCAGGCTGCTGTGTATGAAATGTTAGCCAACAGCTTTGTGTCTGCACTCTGCTGCAAACTAGAAATTATCCCCGTCAGTCCTTGATTTAAAGGTAAAAGAGTACAACTGTATCTAAACCCTGCATTATTTTGATTTTTTTCTTAAATGCTGCCTCTGCAGCAAACACAGACTCCAAAACATAAAACCTGTCTGCCTTCTAGAGCCATGCAGAGGGCCGGGTGTCCGACCAGCAGAACACAGACTGGGTGGCAGCTTCAGCAGATCCTGCTTCTAAAACATGTGGCCAACAGCAGCAACTGCTTCCAGCACTGTTGGGACGGTGAGTGAACACTCCAGAGTGGCGAGCAGCAATCCAAACCTTAGCAGTGGATGGCTAGCTCAGGTGACAGCCTTTTTATCTAAGTAGGGACTTCTTGGTCAGTGCAGAGGAACAATCCAGAGCAGGTTGAAAAAAATATTATTCCTGGTGGGTTTTGTGGCAAACACTGCAGCAGGATTGCCAGAGGAGCTGGTGTCGGAGGACAGCAGCAAAGTCGCCTGTGAGAGTCGTGGGCTGCAATGAATCATCACTGGGGCATGGCAGACCTTGACCAAGGCTGTCTGAGCCTGGGTGGAAGAAGAGGAGCTCCAGCCATCTTCCTGCCCCTGGCTAACACTGCTTTCAGCCACAGAACACAGGTCTCACTGTGTGCAGCTGCAATTGTCACTATTTCCCACAAAAAGCTAAAAATATCAGCTGTGTTACAAGTGAACTTCCAAAAGGCAGTAAAGATTCAGGCTAGTGCTGTGAATATGTCCCAAACCTCTCATTTAAATGAGCTGGTTTCAACCTCTCACACTTTGGCTTCTGAACTTTCATGCTTTTTAATTATGTATCCATGAGAAAACAGCAAGGCCATCCTAAAAAAAAGTTTAAAACTGAAAATTGGTTGGATCTCTGCTATCCTGAAGTACAAATATAGACAGTGCCAGATTGCCTCGGCTACCTACACCACCTCCATGCATCGCAAAGCTCAGATGGCCTCAAACTAGCCAGACCTAGTTGAAAAATGTTATAAAAACATAATTCTACTTCAGCTATTTTTCACTAAAATGACAGGGATATTCACAGCCTCAAACCCTTTGAGCTAATTGTAGATAAGGGGCTCTGTGAGTGAGAACATGGAATGATTTGATCAGGAACTTCCCCTGACTATCTCTCCATGCTCCTCCACACAATGCTGCAAACACCAGATATGCCCAGGAGCACAGAGCTGTAGCACTGCTCTGGAATCTCTCTGGTACTCTGCTGTGAAGTGAATTGCAACATCTTTTGAAGTAAAACCCTCTTGCAGGGATAAAGCAAGCTCCTAAAGAAGCAGGATGAGGGTACTGAATTAGTTCACTGGGGCCTATCTTTATGTGACATCAGCATGGGTACAAAATCAATACCTCAACATCTGGAAGCATGCTGGGAGCAAACACTGCTGAGTGTGGCAGAGGATCCCTGTCCCACCACAGCATTAGCACAGTCATTGAGTCACAGTGGCCTCAAACACACCACTGGTGTCACGAGGGTGTGTGAGAATCCCAGCTCTCCATCAGCCATTAGTACAAGCATGACCAAACAGCCCAACTCTTGTGCAATTCTCACAAAACTGGCTCTTGTTGGAGCTGCCAAGTGGCGCTTGGGGGTATGGTTTAGGGGTGGCTATGGTGGTGGTGGGTTACAGCTGGATTGGATGACCTCGAAGGTCTTTTCCAACACTGAGGATTCTGTGATTTCACATGACCCACCATGTACAAAGGCCAGAGAAACAACCATGGCCATGACCAATGACCACCACCGTGGCCTGCCTCAGTCTCGTGTACATTGCATTCTTCATACAATACACAACTTCAGACTGCCTGTGACCTTCACCCATTACCAGAGTAAGGATTTAAGTGGTGCTCCAACTTTTGAGAAGGTATTTGTTGCTTCCCCCCTCATCTGTACTGCACAGAGACAGAGCCCTTCCCCACAGGACCTGCTTACAGCTTTCCCAAAGCACCTCTGCAGCAAGCAAACCAGCTCTTAGAACAACGAGAATCTCCGGGATGGGGCAGAGACCTTTGTTAGGCAGTGCTCGAGAGTGCTGAAATCACAACAGCCTCTGCTGCTCACCCAGTTGTAGCTTATTTTACAATTTGCCCGTAAACATCCAACCTGAAGAAAAATTGCTGCAAATTAAGGGCTTTCATTCAATCATCTTGTAGAATTTGCTTTTACCACACCTACCCAGGGCGGTTCATGTGTCTGTAAATGCAGAAAAGGGTCATTGAGGTGAGACGCCTCGGTGCAAATTCAGTCATTAAACACAGGTAGCAGATCCAGTGACCCACAAATGCCACAGCACGAGGTTTGGGGGACACTCTTACCTTGCCCTTCCTCGAGCACAGCGTCTCTGCAGGCTGGGAGCCACTGGTGCCACGATGTTCTGCAGGATCAGATCAGCGCTTCGGCTGTCTAGGGCAAAATCTATCCGAATCAAAGGGCATCTGAAGCAACAATGTCAAATATGACAAGGCGGACAGGAGCCAGAGCTAACAGCTGAGGACTTCCTGACTTTTTAAGCTGTTCAATTGAACATTTAAAAGGTTTAGTCTCCTCTCAGGTCTCGAAAGCACCCCGGGGCAGGCTTAAGTAACTGCGCCATTAGGCAGCGAGCTGCAAATTGCCTATTAAGTCTGACTGAAACTGTAAAATTGCTTTTCACAATGCAAATTAATGTAAATAAGAACAATTGGTTACACATATCACAGACTATCAGATTGACGACAGATGATGCATACCGGTTTTTCCCCCCGAATTAGCATTGCTTTAAAGTTAAATTTAGTGCGTGTTCAAGAGGTCTGGATGTTCCTATGACAAATTCCACCAGTGCATTACGAATGCACATCGGGATGTATAGCCTCCATTACATGAAATATAAACCTCCTCTTAGGCCAGGCAGTGATACTTGCTTTCAAGCCCGATAGAAACACCACAAAGCAAAGCCATTTGCTCAGCAACACAGTCAGTCACATCTTAACCTCACTCTGAAGAGCGAGACCATGAATTTGTTATGAAGCCTTGAGGATGGAGGGAGCAAATCTGTGCATTTCAGAGCCATCCATAGATGATCAAAGCCCCATCTGGAGCCCCTGGGCCCCAGTCAGTCACTGGTGGGAGCAGCTGTGTGCCACAGCTCTCACCATCATTGCCGTAAGCACCGCCTGGGCACTGCATTTTCAGATTTATTTCCCAAAGATGCAACAGAATGTATATCAGAAAAGTAAATCAGAATGTAAATCAGAAAGGTAAATCAGAATGTAAATCAGAAAGGCCCCTTTTCTGCCTCATTCCAGGCTAAATGGAGACACCACACACAGGCACAACCAACTCACCTGCTTGGGAAGAATAAGGTCTCTGTCAAGACAGACACTTTCACTCTCAGTAGCCACTTCTACACCACAAATTCATCCTTTGGGGAAGCTCCTGACAGCAAGGGGCAGCAGCACTGCAACAGGCAGAGCAGTTTCCTTCTCTGGTGGGGGGTGTTCTTATCAGAGGTTTTGCTTATCATTACTAACATATGTTATCTGAAAATTTACATTCCCATTAGCTACAGAAATAACTGTTGCCAGTTTATTACAGATTCTTGCATAAATCAGATATCCTGATAGCTCCCTGAGGATTACAGCTCACCTTGGGGAGGGATGGAGAGCAGTGAGTGAGACAGAGGCAGTCACAGCCCTTGGTACCAGCCTGTGGCCGTGCCTGGCTGCCCTGGAGAACGGGAACCTCGTGCTGCAGTGATGAGTCTCCTTCAGCTACACACCTGCAGGCTTGGGCTCTCAGGGAGGAAACAGCAGATGTCATGAGACCTGAGGAGAATCAGCAAGGCTGGAAACTCAGCCCACGTCTTGCACGGGCACAGCCACAGGCCATGAACACCTCGATGCAGCAGCTGTGATTTCAGGCCATGCTCATCTCCTTCCTGCCTCGCTGTGCTGCTGTGCTGCCAGCAGCATTTTCTTCCCTGTCCTAATGTTTTAATTGCTGTTTTAAAGAGCAGTATGTGGAAAGAGAGTCTGGTACGAGGTGCATAGGTCAAATAAACTCCATGTTTGCTTATCTTCCGGAGGGAAAAAATAATTAGCCACAAGCTGGAGGTGTTTTCTTTCAGCCTCAGGGACCTTTCAGCAGCAGTCAGCTTTCTCCCTCTCCCTCTCATTTACATATAGACAGATATAGATTAATTAGGCAAAAAGAACTTACACCAAATCTGAAACCATTGACCTATATTTTAGGTTGGCTGTCCTGGTGTCCTCGGGGTTTGTTCAGGTCTTGCTGTGTTTGGTTGTGCTGAATTAGAATCTTTTTGTATCACATTTCTCACTATTTGGACATAACATTCAAAGATCTTAATCCCTGGGTCAGTCAACCCACTCAAGGGTCACCCTCTTCTTCCCCACAACAAATCAATACCCCAGAAAGTGACAAATGCCTGAATCTGTAGGATTTCTGTAGCCCCAGGTCTCAGCTATGAACTTCTTCAGTCAGGCAATATTTCCATGGAAGCTGTTGCTGTGCTCTGCACCTGAATATATTTCTTTGTTAACGGTGCTCAGCACATGCACCTGCACTGAAAACCTGTATTACTCAACAACAAGGTATAAAATGAACCCTGAAAACCACCAAATCTGAATGCCAAGAGGCTGCCTCCCAGGCATGATGGCATTCCTGTAAATCACTAGTGCAGGACTTTACAACAGTGTTACTACAGACATGGGTATTTATTGGAGTTTGAGATGCTGGAAACAGGATCCCTGTGCACATAAAATCCCAGTGATTTATTTTAATGCATTTTGTAAGTAAATTCTTGACAGATGGATGAAGCACCAGAAGGGTGACACAAGGGAGTCAGCAGGTGGACAGAGAAGCCAAGAACGGACTGGCACTGATCAGATTATCCACTCTAAATACCTTGAGACAAGCACAATCTGCCCACACAACAGACTGGCGCTGACCAGATAAACAGCAAAAATAGCGTGGAGTTGCAGCCCTCCCCAGCTCCACCTCGTTCCAGACGTGGTTCCTTCCCGGGCTGGGGCTGCACAGAGACCCTGGCAGCCATTCCCAGGTGCCCAGGCCCTCGGGCTGCACGGAGGGACACGAGGGCTGTGACCCCAGGGCTGGCATGGCCCCCTTGCTGTGCCCTGCCAGGGGGCACAGCCCCTGCCCCAGCTCTCTGGCTCCAGCCTGTGCACACACATGCCTGGTGGGAGGGCTCCCCATCACCAGCCTGTCCTCATGAAGGCCCCTGCCAGAGCAAATCCAAACAAAATCATCAGCTGCCATTCCGTTGTTACAAATAATCCTTGTAATTTTGCTCGAAGGAAAAAATGGAGGCTTTTTTAGACAATTTTAAAGCTAATGACCAGATATGCCTGTGTCTCTTCCTGCTTTCTGATGTTGCCTGTCCCATCCAGCCTGGTGCTGACTCCTCCAAGCAGCCGTGCCACTCAGAGATGCGGCTTCGTGTCAGTCCATACCAGCACCACCAGCTGAAGGTGCCCTCCCTCTGGTGTGAAGAGCTGGCCAGGACTCAGGTCTGCACCCCTGCAGAGCTGCAGGGTTTGAAGCGTTTCTGACCTGCAGCCTTCCCTTAGAACCAGCAGCTGGGGAATGTTTGGATCAGGTTATTCCAAGTACACCATGATTACTGTCAGGTCTCATTCTCCACTTTTACTGCCTTACCATCCCATTGCCCTACTGAAAAAAATAGCTTTCACCTTCCCTGTAACACTGTCTTTAAAAACTGAGGGAACCTGTGGCTCCAGATAAACAGAGCCCTTGCCCACACCCTTGATGCACAGTCCTTGTCATGAATGCTGGACTTGGGGAGGGACTCAACATGCAGAAGGAAGAGCAATGGCCTGACTGAGACACTGAGAGAAAAAACCTCAAAGTGTTAGCCGCTCAAAGTAGAGAGACTCAAAACCACCTGCAGAAGAAATCAATTCTTCTGGGTCTCTCTTTCGCTGTAACCATGGTAGGTGTTGATATAACAATTACAAATAAAACTCCATTAAAAACCTGTAGCATGTATGTCAGTGGTGCCTTTTAACGAGCTCAGCCTGAGGGACAGCCTGTGTGTGCTGTTCCACTCGTTACCTCACGTCTTCACAGATGTCTCTTGACAGGTCCTTCCACAGTTGAACAGATTGTTTATGATGTCCTAGAAGAAAAAGAGCTTCGACTGGTGAAACCAAAATCCCAACCAGAGCTGAAGGTTTGTTTTCTTCTTTTACCCTTGAAAAGAATCACTTACACAAAACACATTTCCAGAGATTATTATATCCACGTTGCACATCTGCAAAAACTCAAGGAGTTTTGCACACCAACAGAGAGGTAAGAGCTTCACATATTAAATGCAACTGAAACAAGGTTTGGCTATAAACATTTCCTGGACTAAATCTTGCCTGCTGCCATGTTGCTCTGAAGGCAGTGGCACAGTTTAATAGCACCTGGGAAGGATCACTGTCATTCCCTGTTTGCATTGCCACTGCAGAGGCTGCTCTTGGTGCTGGACGCTGCAGCTTGGACCACCAGAGCGGGGCCACCACGAGCCTCTGCCAAAGACCCTCCCCTCACCACAGCAGAACCTTCCCAGGCACAAAAAGCTTGAGAACAGATCACCAAACTGAATTTTTAACTGCACAGTAAGATCACCAGGGCCTCGTCTCACAGCCCCATCTGCAGACTGAGCGCCTCCTCTCACCAGGGCTAAACTGCTGCTCACCATCAGCCTTCAGTGGGATGATTTGGACAGTGCACTTTGCCCTTCTCTTTTGGAATTTACTGCTTTCCTGTGGCTCCTTCTCCCAGACCTTCTTTCCTCTGTTTGCTTTATTTTTCTCTTTTTAGCAGAAAAACTGGCCTCATCTGCCTAAAATGCAATTTTCAGCTACAAATTGTTTATTACTTTCAATGTGACTGTGGCAGCATTCTCTGAGTGACAATAGAAATAAATAAATAAGTAACACCTTTTCACAGTGCTGTAAAGACTGATTTTTGCCCTTGGCTGAGTTCTCTACATTCATTTATTGACTTAATTCTCAGTGATCAAAGCACACACTGGCTCCAGGACATGGCATTAAGATGTGTAACCTGAGCGGAGCCAAACAGGGACAAAATATTGCTGGTCAAGATTTCCAGAAATGATTGGCTGTTTTGTGTAGCCAGCTTGCAACTTTTTCAGCATGTAATTTCTCGATATGTTCTCCTGTTTGTTTTTAAATGGTGGCCCTCAAAACAATTATTTATTTTAAAAAAAAATAATTTAAAAAAAATTTGGCTGCCCTCTTAGTGCAAGCAGCATTCCCACTAAATAGGAAACTTGGAGTGTTTATGTTTAACATAAACCAAAGGACAGTCCCAGACACGGCAGAGCTGTGAGACACAGGTCCTTCAGCATCCAGGCCTCAATGAAAGAGCCCCAGTCACTGCCACCAGAGCTGGTGTGGCAGTCCCAATGGCCAGAGGATGCTTGAGAAGCCAGATATGCAGGGAGAAGTAATGGATTTCAGTAAGCCAAGGAACACTTGACTTCTGATATATCTGGAAAAATAGACGCAGCTCCTAGCTGAGAACCAAGAAGGGAGCTGTAATGATCTGTGCTGTCACCACTTAGGGGAGAATTGGCCAGCCTGGCCTTTCCTGGGTGATGCAGTGGATCACTGTGAGTCTGCTGCTGCCGCGCTCCCAGCGCTCGTGTCCCAGCTCAGGCCATCACGGGTTCCAAACCCACTCTGGACGTGCAGGGCGAAGCTCAGCCCAAGGAGTGCAGGCAGGAGCCAGGACAGTGTGAGCTCCACATCTGATTAAATCAATCTCGCTCCTCAGCAGCTGCTGCCCGGGTGAAATCAGCACCAACCCAGCATTTCACCTCACTGGTTTTTGAACACTGCAGCATTTAGATTAAGTGTGCAGTAAGTGTTTGGCTGGACCAGCCCTTCCCAGACAAACCTCTCCATGGTTCCAAGCCCATGGCCAGGTAACACTTAGGTAAAACAGTCCCTTCAGCCTGGTGTCAGGGACAGCAGCAGAGAACAGCCTTCATCTGGTGTGTGCTGTGGGGCAGCGAGATGGGATGGCACCAGGGGAAAACGCCAGCAGCTGTGCAAGATAAGCTGCCAGGAGAGGAGCTGATCCTGGCACCTGCGCACACAGGAGAGCGGGGAATGCCTGTGGGGGGCTGGAATATGCACCTTTGAGATGACAGCCTGTCACTCCTTCCAGCCTTGGAGATGTGTCTGCTGGCAATCAGCCAGAGATGCCATTCATTAGAGTTAAACCTGTTAATGGTGGACACCCCAAGGCACCATTCCCTACCAAAAAAAAAAAAAAAAAAAATGCCCTGTACACACACAACTGCAATGTGTTTTAGCTTTTACACAATAACTAAATCCCAGCTCCCAGGATTCAGGATTCAGTATTCTGTATCAGCAATAATGACTAAAACTATTGAAAGTCATTAAAGAACTTGCTAATCAGTCTCTTAATTGAGGCTATCTGTTTTGCTTTACACAGAGACAAATTAAGCAGGTTAAAGCAGCTCCCAGCAAACATCTGTTGAAGCAATTCAAAATTAATGACAAATAAAACTGAGTTCCCTTTGTGGCTGATTTTTCTCCCAACGGTACCTATAAACATGCTGTCATGACTTGTCAATTCAAAACAACTTTGCCGCACATTCCCATCCCCTCACAACATCTGGGAATCACAAAATCGTTTAGGTTGGAAAAGCCCTACCAGACCACCAAGTCCAACCATCCCCCAGCACTGCCA